>WYDI02010843.1:0-48446 GCA_009867235.2 Psittacus erithacus | reverse complement strand
AGCCTGTCTTCATATGGGAGGTGCTCCAGTCCCCTGATCGTCCTCGTGGCCCTCCTCTGGACTTGTTCCAACAGTTCAATGTCCTTTTTATGTCGAGGACACCAAAACTAGGATAAAGTCAAGATGGGAAAGAGAGAGTCTTTATGGCTTAGTATCACCTCTGCATTTTCTGTCCTCTGGTCATTACAGCAGGGCTCATTTAGGACCCTCAGCTATACCTGACATCAAGCCTTCCGCAGCACTCTTTTTGAGCTCAAGAAGCACCACAGGGCCTTAAAACACTTTCTGAACCATAAGGGCCTGTTCCTGGCTCACAGTAGGATTGGGTGGCAGCCAAGGGCAGGCAAAAAGCCAAACCAAGGTACAACTGAGCTTTAGGTGAGGCAAGAGACATTGTTTTCTTTCACTAGTTTTCTTCCATTATTGAGATAGGCAGAAACTTCTGATCAAAATTCTGATTATAGACAGGGAAAACAGTGTAAGCATTGTGTAAACAAGCTGAGCTGGAGAAAACACTGACCAAACCTCCTGTAGACACCTTTCAAATATAACCACTTTGTATCAGCTGCTTTGCATGCCAAAAATGCTTATCTGCTACAACTAAAAATTGGTTAATTGTATGGGTTTTAAGAATGAGAAGCCTCTTGCAATCTATCAGTCCTGAATCTGCCATGAAAAACTATTTGCTAAGGCAGTGTTTGAATACCTGTCTTGCCCCAAAGCTGTCAAAAATACAGGAAACTTCAAAAAGGCTTTGCTGCAGCCCTAAAAAGAAAGGAAATAATTGTACTTGTGGTATTGGTAAGCCTACCAGGCTTTTCTTTTAATATCTGTAGCTACCACACAACCACAAGTACTGTCATGATGTGCATTTATATGATTTTTCCTTTTGGGTATAACCAACCAGACTAAAATACCCATATACTAAAAGATTGATGCTTAATACTTCTTTCCAGATGTACTCTGGTTTAGTTAAATATTTAACACATTTCTAGGAGAATGTAGTCTATAATTGCATTAATACTTCAGAAGAATGATGTCCTGGTGAGTAAAGGGAAAGATATTCAAGGCTGACTGTGTAGCTACTCCCACCAGTGATCAGTAGAATTCAGACAGGTCACCTTTAAGAGAATCTGATTACCACTGATCAACATGGATGGCACATAAAGAGATACAGGCCCACAAACCTGACAGTGTCCCCCAGGACAAGGCCTAAACAAAGTGACATTCTGTAAAACAGTAAAATTGCAGACAGCAAAGTCTTCATTTAAATTCAAGTACCTACAAGCAAAATTTGGCGATGCATGCAACTGGATGTATCTAATTGCTGAATTTTGTGCTGTTAAGAACAGTTTTGCCTTTTTCCCTATGCAGTTCCACAAACAACTACTTAAAGGACCCAAAGTCGAAGAGCTGGAAATAACATGGATCCCTGAAGAAGTGAAGGACATCTCCACAAGGACAAAAGTACGAAAGCAACCACCTAATGAGACGCTTGACTCTGGTCAAGGCTTGTATTAACAGCATTGGGAGTGGCTGGCAAAATTTTAAACAGTAACATCAAACTTCAGGGTGCTCTGACTAGACAGTACTTGGAGAAAGATTTTGGATGAGATTTAGAAAAGTACTTAAAAGAATAGGAAAGAATGCAGTCACCCCTTTCAATCCCATCCTTACCCTTCAGAAGTCAAAGCAGCAAGAAAATGAAAACCTGTTTTGATTAGAGAGGAGTAGTAATTAGGGAACTTTGCTCAAACTCACTCCACAGCTGTTCTGGGCAACAAAGCATGAGTAAGCAACTCTCAAGGAGCAACAGAAAATACCACCAAGGATCTCAAAAGCACTAGGTGCTCCACAAACCCCTAAATGATGGTACACAGTGATAACCTTGTGAATGTTCATGTCTGCAGTAGTAAACTAAACTATGTTCACAGGATGCTCCCAGGCTAATCGACACAGCACAGACACATGCTGTTAAGCTACCAGGGCTGGCCACATCCCCACTGCTGATTGAGCATTCCTCGTGTCCCTGGCCTACACTAATTCGCAAACCATGACTTGGAGGTGCTCTGAAGACACCAGCTGATCAGAGCCAGAACAGAGGAAAGGTCAATTCTAAAAACTGAACGGACACGCAGCTGAGTTCTAGTGCTTGTGATGTGTAAGAATATGGATGTAGCCTCCACAACCATCATCTGCAAGGTCTGGGCCAAGGTAGATTTGTGATGTTACCCAAGTTCTTCCACCCACTGTAGAAAAGTCAGCAGAAAAAGGTTCATCAACCAGATGGAAGGAACACGCATCATGCAAAGATTATTATATGGATCACCAATTATCCCACACAGGTCCTTCCTATTACAAATTACAGCCTTGGGAAATAAAAAGCAGCAGCAGAGAAAGGGAAGAAAGACAATTTACCAGAAACACAAGAGGCCTAGGATAGGGGAGGATTCGATTTTAGTTGAAAGACAGGCATTTTATATCTTAATTATTTTTTAACATTCCAAGTTTATTCAAAAGACATTATTCTGCAGGCATGTATCTTACAAGTTTTAAGACTGATAAAACACTAGGAATAATGTGATAAACCTAGAAATGAAGATATGGCTAAAATCATAGCAAAGTGATTTCTTTTTTTTTTTTTCTTTGAACAAAATTTTGGCCGTTTCAATTCAATTTTTAATTTTGGCCGAAGCCATTCATATATAGAGCATTTTGAATAGTCCATTAAATGAACAAAACTTGACAAGATGCAAAGAGCAGACTACATTTGATTTCTGCAATACAGTAGGTAAGAGTTGCTGGAGAAGTATCTGTACACCTTAAAAATGCTACATCAGCGACAAATGGAATTTTGTGCTTTAATACTTTGCTTGAAATGTCTCTTTATCCAACATGAAGTCAGCAAATCTCTGCTGGAGCTCTTTTTCTCTCTCCTGCTGTCGTTGCACATCTTCCTTCAGACACTGCAAGGAAAACATAATTAAGCAACCAGTCAGTTTTTCCAATAGTCACACCAATGAAGATCTTTACCAAAGGTTATATTTTAGTTCCTTCAGAGGAAGGGGTCAGAAATGAGATAAGACATCACTAAAATTACTTATTTTATATATAAATGTAAAACAGAGCAGTCGATGGAGAGTATCAAGAATCACAGTTATTTATTTCAAATGTCAGGTATGCTACCCTGTTTTTGACAACAGTTAATATTAAATGCCTCAAAAGGAGAGATTTCAAATTGGAAACTTGACACAAGTATTGAATTTAACAGTTATCCATGGATTCTTCTTCCATGAGTTTGTTCAAAACATTTTTTGGGTAACCTTAATCAACTCTGCATCCTGCAACAAGGCCTTCTACAGGCCTTCTTCCACTGCTACACAAGGCATGTAGAACTAATGCTTCTTCTAGAACTGCCATTTGCTAGTTCATCTCATCTTCCTTCACTTTTGTTTCAGGAGAGGCAGTAAATGTATTCTGAGGATAATCCCCAAGTAAAGTTCCATTTACTAATACCAGGTGCTATTAGTAGCTATCAAGCCATTTAATATATTTTTACTGTTAACTTTCACTAAAACAATCACTTCTGAGTTTGCAAACACATCTATGAGCATTTCTAAACAGTCTTCATAAGAACAGTTTTAAGAATTGATACATTTTATCTTTTTTTTAGCAAGTGGCTGGGAAGATCTGACACTCAAGATAAAATCATGTTCAGATGAGTACTTGTTTCTTGGAAAGCAAGCCTGGCACTGGCTCAAGCCTAAGACTGCATCTCGGTTGAGAGCTGCCTTGTTAGCCGAATAAAGCATATAGTATCCTGGAGATCCTTAACTAAGAGCAGTGGGTCTGTGGCACTGTTTTCTATGTATCTCAAACTATTTCTGCTGAAGTTAAGGCTGCTTAAGAGAAAGAGTTATCTTCCTTCTTAAAAGCCACACCAACCAGTTAGAGGCCAGTAAGGCAGGTGGCATTATCAGGAGGTCCACATGCAAAACATTGTTAGTTAGCAACAGGACCACAGGCAAACTGAACACTGAGGATGGCTCAAAACAATAAATACAGAACAACTGCTCAGCTTCTGAAACAGAGACCCATGTTTAAAACAGTAAAATAACTTCACTTCACTACTGGCTTTCCAGAAGTCCACCCATCTGCAAGTCGAATGACAATGTTAGCTTCAGGGAGTAATATAATTAACGTGAAAAGAAAGGAGAATCTCCTGTAGCATATGTTGGCATTGACTTTTAAGGAAGTAGAAGATTTTAGACAAGTTTCAGATCTACCTTAAGTTCTGACAGTAATTAAAAACAAGCCAAGCCAAATTAAGATAGATATGGAACTTCTGCTGATTCACATTGCAGAAGATTAATATAAACCACGCAAGGAAATAGAATAAAAAAAATTTAAAGAACACACTAGTAGATTAGTCCCAGCTTCTAATATATGTATCACAGAATCTTTGATATTGAAATGAACAGCAGAGGAGTCGGGTCATAGCCAAAAGCATAATTTTAAAAGACCATTAAAAACTTGATACAAACTCAGGCTGTGAACCTCAGAGCCTTGTAAAAACATCTTTTCCACAAAGTGCCTGTACTTGACCTAACATATTACATTTAGGAATCTCACCTCCAGTCTCCGAGGGATTGCAGCATCTTCATGTTTCTTCAGTTCCTCGAATGTACGGAGCTCCAGATGTGCCTGTTCAATTTGGTCCCACAAATCATTCAATTGCTTGATGAGGCCCATTGCCCGAGACTGATAACCACCAAGCAAGATCTTCAGCTTCTTCTCCATCTTGGCAGCCCTCTTTGCTTCAGTTGTCATGTGACCTCTGTTTATCTGTCAGAAAGAACCCAAGAATTGTTTTATCCACCCAGAACTCAAAAGCCAAACAAAACAAAACAAAACAAAAAAGTAGCAGAAATATATCTGTGGAACTCTATCAAGTTGATTGAGTTCTTTGATTTCTACTAATAAATCATACTGCAGATTTTACAACCACCTAAATTTCTGGATTAAAATCCTTACAATGTCAATAAATTATTCTGGGGGGTGAAGAGTCAAAACAGGGGTGATGACACACGATCTGAGTACTGTTTTACAGACAAGGAGCTGTTGAAGTAGCTGAGTTAACTAAGCAGCCAAGTCATGACAGCTTGCTATGCCACATCCCACTTACACAGGAGATGCTCTATGCCTTAGTAAGGTAAAACTAAATCAAGGTATTACATTCCTCCCTTTCCAAATTATATTTTTAGTCTGCAAAAGCAGCCATGTCTTTCAATACCTCTGTCTATTCTAACAGCATTCATCTAAATCATATTCCATATAGAAAAAAGACATTCTGTGATTCTATGATAAAACTCAGAATCACAGTGGCTGAATCGCCTACCCTGCCTCGTTTCTTCAAAAATTAAAGCTTTGCTGGTGATCGTTCTCGTACACAAAGGACTTACACTGATTAACCAAAAACCAGAAGGTTTCCCTGCTTTGAACTCTGCAATTACCCAAGGTATCATCTTTTACCAATTAAACTAAACTGCACTGGGAAGGAGCTACTTTCTGATCTGTCCTTTACAGTTGTAACTACAGTCAGCCAGACAACCTCAGTCACTAGGACCAGCACAGCCATCACAATCTTATGCTCCAAGCTATTGCAAAGTGCATTTCATCAACCTTTCAACCATCCCAACTTTAATAACATATGCTCTATCATACAGCTGTATGTTTCTGTGAAATGCCCTACTCCTTAACAATTTATTCAGTCATTTGAAACAGCTTTAGTAGGTGGTGCAGAGATAAACAAAGTGAATGGTCAAGGGAGCAAACTGTTAATGGGTGAGTGAAAGAGAAATTTGACTTTCGGAGCTGTCTAGTTTGCTCCTGGGGAGAAAGAAGCAGACTGCTATGTCTTTCACTTTCTGTTTGCAATGTAGACTTAAGCTATGCCCAAGGTGCTTTAAGCATACAGAAAGGCGCCTCTTTTTCAATATTTATATAAATCTAGAGAAAATTAAATAAATAGATTAGGGATTTGTGAGGATACTCTCTGATGGAAAAGTATGAAAGCTTTAAATGTTTCCAGTGGGAAATAATATGCTATTACTGCAACAACAAATACAGCTGTGCAGTAAATTAACTATTTTCCAATTACTGTTTCTTGGATGAAAAATGTGTGTTGAGAGCCACTGACATTTAGAGATCATGGAACAGATGGATGCACAGGCAAACAGAATTTTATTTATAACAGAGGTCTAATGTAACAAAGATCAATTGTCCCATGTTGTTTCACAGCATTATAGACAACATAAAGTATGCTTGGTGTGAAATGAAACTGCAATCAGAATGTCAGTCTCCTAGAACAGGTTAAAAAGGACCATTTAGAAAAGTTCAACTATTCTGTTGTCCTGAGGGAGGATCTGTCAACAACCAGATTTTCTAATAAAATGTTAAATACTGAGTACATGAAATACAGTTATAAGCACTATCTCCACCATACAGAAAAGAGACTGGATCAGGCCATTGCAGTTATAAATCCTGAATTACCTGCATGCTCAAAGCACCACCAGTAGGATTGGCAGTACTGTCTCATGCCCTGGAATGGTCTCACACTTTCACACACTTGAGCTGGGATTCACTTTTCTCAGTTTTAGACATCAACATCTGAGCTTGCTGTCCAAGATCTTTCCATAATCAGAAGAGAAACTGGCAACTCTAAAGCGTGTATCATCTGATCCAGGGCCTCAGAATGAGAAGAAGCATGCTACTGAAGTGCCCTTCACTGACTAATATGGGAGGACAGATGGCTTGCTCAGACAGCATTACCTAAGGTCAGGTGGATCAATCCCACTCTAAGTGTGTACTGTTTTAATGTATGAGATATAATAAAGCTTTTTCTTTTCTCCAAGGAAAAAAAAAAAAAAAGCCAGTTCAATTCTAATACTTATTACAGTATCAGGCCCTGATTACTTAAACACTCTTGAAATTTTCAGACAATGAGAACTGGAGTTGATATTTCTAAGTTAATCCGGATATAGATTCTTACTTCCAGCTACTAGAGCTCCTTAGGTTTTATACTGCTATTCAGACCTTGCTTTTCTACTGGGGGCGGTATTGGGGGAGAAAAAAGCATCCCAAGTATCTAACACAAGAAACAGCAGCCCTTTCGTCCTTCTCTGCTTATAGAGAGAAATGTGAACACTCACCACCTTTCCTCCTCCCTCCCAACTACAAGATTTTAGGACCTACTATGAAAAGGTCAAAAAGAGGTCTTAGCTTTTGTAACAAATACTATTTATTCAAAATTGCTGACTGTTGCATTAATGCCAACAACTGCATATAATTTTAGTTCAAGCTTCGTAAAATTTTAAGGATCAGATATGAAGTTAAAAATTCCAAGCAGTTATGAAGAGGTGTGTTTAAACAGTAGTCTACATTATTTGCTTAAAGCTAAGAAATAGATTTCACTAAAATCTGACAACCATTTGAACCTAGCAGAAAATGTAAGGACATTTGAAAGATTTCTCAACTTCACTATTTATTTTGTACTGCTCCTTGGCCAGCTTTGGTTCTGCTGACTTTTGTACCAGCTCTAGCAAAACGAGAACAGAATGTACAGATATGGGGTAGGATGATATATGATGTCAGGGCAAGCATGAGAGCCTCATCCCATCCCAAATCTCCACAAAAAAAACCCTCCTTCAGGGCTAGTAGAGTTGTGTTCTATTTTTAATACTACACTAGAGATCCAAACAAGAGAAAGCAGAACAGAGCAACAGACATAATCAGAGGTTTATAAAACATGACCTAGAAAAGAGAGACTGACTGAAAAAACAAGGTAGATCTTTAGTTGGTTTTTTTTTTTGTTTGGGTTTTTTCCTCCACCTAACAAAAAAACAGAGAAAATTAAGAAGAGACACAACATGTTTTAAATATCCCAAAGATCATTGTGAAAAATTAGTCTGTTCTTATGTCCACTGAGAAAGGAAGAGGGATTTACATTTGGCACGGAAATTTTGGTTATTTGGAAGGTTTTACCAAGGACAACAAAGAACAGGGAAGACCGCTATGAGAATAAACATCCACCAGGAAAGATTTAAGAATAACTTACCCTAAGGAAGGGCTCAAGTGCCCTCAAAACTAAATTTTCACATTCCTCGTTTCACTGAGGACCCCCCTCCTCAGTTCAATTCAAAAACATCATTTTTCCCTTTACTGACTGTTTGCGTCCATTAAATGTGAAGCTTCTGTTAATCCTTAAGCAGCACTAAGCTCCCTTGTCTCCTCATTTTCTTAATCATGCCTGATGGATAAAAAACATGGCAGAAAACTGCTGCACATTCTTACCAAGGCCACAGTTAAAAGTAAACCAACTTGCTCCTTGACCTTGGAGAATCAACATATTATAAAGCTGCTTAGCTTTTGCAGAGAAATCCTCTGCCAGCTTCAGCTATGCTGGCTGAATAGGTTACTTTTGGAATCTATATAGGACTACTCCAAATGTTACTGTAACTTCCTTCCTTACCTCAGACCCACAAGAGGCCCTCCCATACTCAATTCTGCTGGCAGGAGCTGGATTAACTTTATTTAAGTAGCAGGGTTTGTGAACTTGCCTCATATTGGCTCAGTCAGGCAGAGTAGCTGGAATGAGACAATGCACACTCAGATGACAGCCTTATGCCCAACACCAGCTTACACCAGCACTTCAAACCACCCTAGGGACAATGATGATTGTAACACTGGGGCACCCTCTGTGTACAATCTGCCTTTATAAGCTTGAGTGTGCACTCTACAATAGCATGTTTTTAAACAAAAATTGCTCTACTGAAATTAAACAAATTGCTCTACTTAAAAATATTTTTTAACTTCCATGCTCTTGGATAGAATTCTCCATTTTTTGGCTTGAAACACTGTTCTATCTGTCTACAGTTGACCAGGCAAAACTCTCTGTACAGCCTGCCTCTTACTGCTGAGTTAGTAAAAAAAGAAATAACCAACTCTGCTGGAAACTGAGGCTTGGGGTTACTATCAAACAAAAAATTGCATTCTCAGAGTAGAACAACATGGGCCCAATCTGTCAAACTCACATCAACACTAACATCAGCTCAACTCACCAACCGAAACCACTCCATGGCTTGACACAGCTTCAGCACACTGACGCAACACTGAAGATTATGCTTACTTAACATACAAGGGGGTATGAAGATCATTAAGAAAAGGTCTTAATTACTAGCAGAGCAGTCAAAAGGGGACAGAGCATGTAACTTTCAGGTGACAACAAATTTTTTCATGGAAAGATATGGTCATAGGTGATCATTAAATTAAGGCACTGCTGGCATGCAACTGCAACTTCGCAATTGAAACTAGACCAAATGTTCAAAGCTTGCATGGGAATATAAAGTGACCTTTCCCCAATTTAATAGGAAAGCCTCAACATAAATTCCTATATTGCACTTTGCTACGTAGATTATGTATTATAACCTACTGATATCCGCAGAAAGCTGTTCTCATAGTCAAAACAAAACCCAAGAGCAATCTCCATGCAAACTATGTTTCAGAAATTATGGCAATTAGCATTCAAATGTCATGATATGAATTGGTAGGACTGCTGAGTAAAGACAGTACAGGGTACATCAAAAGCAAATGTTCCATAGAAGTTCATAGCATCCAACTATCTAGAACTACAATAATCCAGAAAGTTACCAGATAAATTAGCAGTCACTGCTGATCTACAGTGATGACATTAAAGCCCACTTTGAATATTTTTATTTCAGAAATGTTTCTAAGACTAGCAATATTGCCAGTGATATCATACATAACAATCGCAGTACAAACATGCCTAGAAGAGCACAGTTTAAGAACACTGAACAATTTATTTTTACTAAGCTTTTCTGAAAACTCCTTACAAACACACCCAAAACCGATCAACAAGCCAAATCAAAAAACCTCCAGTATGATCACAGACAGCAATAACTACCTCTGGCTAACAGCTTTGATTAACTGTAAGCAGCATGGGTTACTGCTGTGTCTGATGAGATAACATGGCAGTAAGCACAGTGTAGTTACTTTCAAAAACTATCACTGCAAGCCCAGAGTTTTTGGACTGGTCTCTTCCAGAGAAAAGGCTAACAGTCTTGTGGAAGCTCATGCAACAAACAAGTTAATAAACTGCCTTGCTCCCTCTCAATACATACCAGAAGTGCCATGATAAGCCTGTATGATGAGCCACTGGTACTGCAGCTAACAGCAGATATTAATGAAGCAAAAGTTACTTTGTGAGCAGCAACTCATGCGAGCCTGACATTCACAGGTTGTGATACTGCTCACATTAGGAAATCCTGATTTCACCAACCACCACAGAAGAATCTGTGGTTTCCATCTAGACATGGAAGGAAAAAACCTCTCACCATACTATGAAAAACTGGCCAAAGAAAAAAGTAACTACTATGCAGTCGAAGCTTGTTTTTAAAGAACTATTTTATTGCTCATTTCTAATGTTTGGGAATACCTTAGACTGAGGACATGCAGAAAAAGACTTTTTTTTTCTATACAAAGTTATCCAGCACCACAAAAATGATGACTCGGAAGGCTAGCACAACAATCCAATTCAAAGGCAAATTTCAGACTCATAGGCAAGATCATAGAAAAAAGAATATGAAGAACCCTCTTACTGACAGTTATCTGCTTCCTTTCAAAGGTCCCAAAATAAGTCAATAGCATGAGAATTGGTATAAAATCAACTAGTAGCATTTTCCTCTTAGTTTTGTTTAGCTCCTCTCAGGTGTTGTAGATGTGTCCCTAATAAAAAAACAGGAAAGAAAACTCAAGAGGGAAATTCAACTCTAAAATGGACCAAGGTGCTCTCAGGAGGTGCCTCATCTTTACCAAAGAGAGCCTAAGGCAACTGCAGCCTTGCTTAGGTAGGAACCTAAAATAAGGTGTATCAAATATGAACTCATGGGACTTGCTCAAAAACAGGCAAAGAATATTCACCTGTGCTAGAAAGAAAACACAAGCTTTCTGGCTAAATACATTTATCTTCCCTGTCATTTTTTCTTATTGTAGACATAAGTTATCCTTGGCAATACAAAAACTTTTATTTATTTGCTCATTATTTGCTCATTACCTCCACTGTAGAACTCACAAATACTCCAAAGTTCTGATAGCAAAGATGTGATGTATTATAGCTAAGCTGACCCAATATCCAGCTCCTCTGCAAAGGGGTCGGCTGCTTAACCTGGAAACACTTTGTTTTCTGCCAATTCCACGAACTGCTCCAGATTAACACAGAGTTACAAGAGCATGGGTACAAAGTTACAGGGAACGGCAAGGGGAAGCCCCACAAAAATAAGTAGCAGTTGGTTCCATGGCAAGCCTGTTTCACCATTTGACAACCCTTTCAGTGAAGACAACTTCCTAATATCCAAACTAAACTTTCCCTGGCACAACTTGCTACCTATTGCTCGTTACTTGGGAGAAGAAACTGACTACCCCACCTCACTACAACCTCCTTTCAGATACCTGTAGAGAGCGATAAGGTCTCACTTGAGCCCCCTTTTCTCCAGGCTAAACAACACCGATTCCCTCAGCTGCTCCTCATAAAACCTGTGCTCCAGAACCTTCGTTGCCCTTCCTTGGACACACTTCAACAGCTCAGTATCATTCTTGCAGTGAGGGGCCCAGAACTAAACACAGGATTTGAGATACAGCCTCACCTTTGAGATGAAGGAGGACAATCACCTAGTCCTGCTGGTCACACAGGATTTGAGATACAGTCTCACCTTTGAGATGAAGGAGGACAATCACCTAGTCCTGCTGGTCACACTATTTCCAATATGGGCCAGGATGCTGTTGGTCTTCTTTATCACCTGGGCACAAGCTGGCTCATGTTGAGCTGACTATTGACGGAACCCCACGTCCTTTTCACTGGTCAGACTGACAGCCCTGTTGTTCCCCAGATCCTCCTTCCAGCCCTTCTTATACATGGGCATCACATTTGCCAGCTTCAAATGCGTCAAATGTTAAAACATCCTAGCTATAGAACAAACTGCATGATAACCATTCTTGTATACAGTAAAAGTGTTTTCACACACTGGTAAATTCCTAAGGGATGTGCCATATATGTGTTACCCAGGAGAAGTATGTACCCTCCAGAACTGCTAAATACACCTACTTTGATGATCAAGTGTACATTAAGCAAAGATCAGACACTGCAATAGTGGTCTTGTGTAAACAGTCAGCTCTATCAGATTCTGAACAACTTGACAGTGAGGAGAACTAACATCCCTCATAGGTGATCCTCCGGTGCCAACTTACATTCCCAATAGACCTTATAAATAAAAGCATATTCTGCAAAGGCAACACAGACAACAAATGAATACATGTGACCATAAAAGCAGACTGCTCAGAGATTTCACCGCATTTTAGTTTTAAGAGTAACTTCTCTATTCCTAATCTTATACATTCTCTTAGTTTCTCCTGGCGTTTTCTCAGTAACAGCACACCTGAAAACCCAAAAGAACCTGAAGCTTTAGAAGCATGTAAACTAGAAAGAAATTAAAACAGAGCCTTCAATAAACTAGGAAGTGAAACATATTGTAGTGGAGCATACCAGGTAATCCCTTAAACTCTAGCTAAGCAACTGTTTTTCAGTGTAAATTAATTCAGAGGACTTGGGTTGCAACAAAAAGCAAAAATGGACATTTTGGTCAGGTAGATTACCATCTTAGTGTTTCTTGGATACTGCAAAGAGAAGATAATTTACCATGCTCCGTGTATACAGTGTAACTAAAGCTTCTTCCCCTGCAGACTTTCAATAGTGTTTATAATTCAGGAAGCAACCGAGATGATGATGTTAACTACCACAGTTTTAATAACTCATTTCATCTGATAAGGGTCTTAGTTTAATGTACACCTTAGATAGGAATGCTTTTCTTTATAAATATATTGCTTGAAAGAGAATGGAGTAAAAGTATTGCAAATTACTGAATCAGTTCTTTGAGCATCAGAAGACTCTCATTTCTGAAATTACTAGCTCTGCAGTGTAGCCTAGCCTTGAACAAATATGCTAGACTTTTAGAAGCTACTGGGCAGATCAGAAAATTCCACCAGGATTCAAACAAATTTACACTGCACCACTGACATATAGTGAGGTCACAGGGATTCACTTGGATGGACCTGAAACTCCCCATCTGTAATGCAAAAAAGTTCACATACTAATTTGGTAACACTCTTAAGCCACATTAAGTAACACATTCACAGTCCAAAACTCTCCAAATAAAGGAGTAGTGAAAACTGTTATGAATACAGAGCAGTACGTTCCAGTATTAAAACTATTGCCGAGTTGTGCATTACTGCTGCTGAATCCTGGACAGAATATCTAGCCAAACAGAAGCTCTCCACAACTGCTCCACTTTGCCTCAAGTTCATCAGTAACAGCACAAATCTGTTTGTGATATCACTATCAATCTCAGAAAGATAAAATGTCATGTCAACATATACAAGGCTGCCATCACTAAATCACTCAGGCAGTGAAAACAGGCCAATTAGAGAAAAGTGACTGTTTGTCCACACCATCAATCCACACAGAAATCTCTGAGCAATGAAGACAGCACTAGAAATAGCTGGCTTTTTAGCACAGGATCTGCAGGGTGCCAGCAGTCCCATATGGAAGTATTAGACAGTGCCTACCCAATGTGCAGCTGTCTCCAGCAAATGTCACTAAACTGTCATGTTGTTTTCCTAATGATCTTAGTACAATATGAAAGGGAAAAAGCAGCCCCAAAAGCTGACCAACATCAGTTTCTGTTGCTGGCAAACTCTTGTTTTATAGTTTCTACTCTTTTCTCAAAGGAAGTTAATAGTACACGCAAGTATCTTGGGGTATTGAAAGCTGAGCTAATATTCCTGTTTTTCATTAAGGTTGTCTGATACTTCCCATTAAAATATCTATTTCAACTGATAGTACTTTCAACTTTCTTTGGAAAAGCATTAAAATGAGGGTGGGTTTTGCCACTGCTGAGAATGGGGTAGGAAAAAAAAATAATTGCTGTGCTTGTTTCATTGTATATTCATTTGTTCATTAAACTGCTATGCTTTTTATTTAAAAAATGATCCAGCTGGTGACCTATACTTACAAAACTGTACCTTGCTGTTAGGAAGGGCTTTCTAAATAGGTCAGGCAACAGAGCTGCACTAAACTCCATTTTGCACACACTTGGGAGAGATTTTCAGCTCAAATTTAGCTTCGCAGAGTCCACCTGCACTCAACAAACAGTGAGTTGTGAAAGGCAGCGTAGTGCTTCCAGTGCACCTGCAGATGCAGGACACAGCCAGCTCTGCTGGCCCTGGGTGCCTGACTGAATTAGGGTATGTGGTATTTCGAACACATACACAAGCTTCTTCTCTCACTTTACATGTGCAACACGCAATTAGCCTGGTCTAACGGCACGCCAAGCTCCCAGCTAACCTGAAGAGATGTAGCTGCATTACTGAAACATGAAGTCTCCTGACTGCAGCAACTGAACATAAGCACAGCTAGCTGGATTTTGTTAACTGTCTCCCATGGAGTCCCATCCCATGGAGTCCCATGCAACACTGGTAACAAATGAAACCCTATTTTTTTCTTGGCAAGACCTCAGATCTGTATTTTGCTTCTTGAGTGACTATCTTCTGACTACAGAGAGAACAAATATAACAGGAGTTTGATAACTGGATGACTTGAACTTTCTTCTCTTTAATATCCTTAATAAACACATTACTACCAACTACTCATTCAACTATTGGGAGGAGATGAACAAAAATCAACAGCACAAGAAAGCCCACACAGAGGTAACCACTGCAAGAAAAAGTGTGCAGTGTAAAGGCACAGGGCCACACACTGAACAATAAAGAGGAAACAAAATATTCAATAGCTACTCACTAAGCAAATACCATCCACTCTGTGCAGCAAATGAGTCTGTGGAAAAACTAGTCTGTAATAATGAAATTAAAAGACTGTCTCATAGTGCATGTGCATAGGAAAATTAAGGCTGTTTGCGCATTCCCTGACTTTGACTAATTGACTTTGCAACTTTAACAACGCACTTCCAATGCAGTTTTAGGCGTAAGATATTTAAATTTCAAAAAGCATTTGTACACTAATGAGGCACAGCCCTCCGATCGCTGGCCTGACGCCAGCACAGCCCCTGCTGCGGGCAGGCTGGCTGCTGCTGCGCTCAGACACTCTTCTGGTGAGACGAGAGTAGCGCAGCGCAGAGCGTTCAAGCAGCGGGCAGCGTTGGGCAGGGCAATGGTGCTCTCTGCTGGGGAACAGAAGCAACACAAGTGCTCCGCCATCAACGCTAACACCCCCCGGCTACTGCACTACCTGCACGTGAACCTCTCCTGGCCCGAGTGGACGACAAACGGTGGAGTATATACCTGGACGACAATCTTGACAGATGAACTTTACAAAACACACATTCACGCTTTATTTCACGCGTATGAATCAAGTGAAAATTCAGCGTTTCAGGCCTTCCATACTATTTCCGTGGTAGTAGCTGTTTGAGCAGATTTTTTGTTCTAGCAACAGTAGCTATGTTGATGTCAAATACAGAGTAACTTTGTTTTTTTCAAGTTTCGTTTTACCACGGAAATCATAATATGTTTATATTTTATATATATAATAATCTGATGCTGCATAATTTAGAGAGGCTTTGGGGCTAAAATGGTATTTTGGAAAACAGTTAATATGACTTCCTGCAAGTCTGAACAAACATTCTTCCCATTCTATGGGAAGAAACCATTCAAAACCACCTTATTTTTTATCATCAAAGCTCTATATTTGTGCATTTTGGGTGAAGTGTTTGTGTGGAACCCTGAAGAGGGCACAGGGCAAAGGAAACCAGTGTTGAAGGGTCTGAACTTTCACCTTCTACTTAAGTGCACCATACTTCAAATTTCCTCTCCACATTCAACTCCCTCAATCCCAAGACACCAAATCTTAAGGTCTTGTTAAGACCTGTGACAGCTGCATTTTGAATAAATCGATGCAAGTATGTTGACACTGGAGAACACTGTACTCCGTAACTCAACAGAAAAAGATGTAGTGTCAGTTCTTGGTCCCTTAGTACCAGTGCCCTGCCACAGGACACAAACTAAGAGGACACACCGGTGAGATGTTGCTACCTGAAATCTGGCATTTTGTACTTGCAGAATAAATAAGATGCACAAATATACAACAGCAAACTCAAAATTTAAGATGCACTCACAAGGAAGCCTATTATTATTATTTCCTAATTAAGTGGAATGGGATCACAAACATCCATCCTTCATTGTTGTTGGAGGGAATCACTGGAATTGGCAGAGGATGCCAGTCTGGCAAGAATTCAGGACTACCTGGACCTATACAGAATAGTCAATCAGAAACCAAATCTGAAGTCTGAAAGAAAACTTGAAAGGAGTCTAGGGACAGCAATGTTGGGTTTAAGCATCTTTCTCTGAAGTATCTCAGATTGGTCACTAACAGGGACAAAGCATAAAACTAGAAAGACCAGGTATCTGATCCACTAATAACGGAGATTAAGAAAACATAAAAAAATCCACATGGCATTATGAGAGAGCAGAACCTGACCTGCTCTCCAGTTGAGAATCAAGTGGGTGAGATGAGCTGTGTTACAGCTAATAGTGCAAAGAGAAACTGTGTGGGAAACACTCTGGGGATATTTAAAGAAAAGGAGGGTGAGAAAAGGCGATTTAAACACCTCAAGGGCATCTATGAACCCCCTCAGAGAATTCCTCAACAAAGGACCTGAATGATTTATAAAGTAATCTGTAACTCTTACATAGAAAAAAATAAAGAAAACACATGGGGAGAAACTTGGGAAAAAAAAAGGGAGGGGGGGTGCAAAAAGCAAAACAAAGGTGACACTGACCTCAAGCCTCTTTTCAAGAGACTCTATTCTGTCTTTTTTGCTGGCCAAGTTAGCTCTTGTGTAGCGGCTCTGTCCAGGCAGGTACAACACTTGACTGTAACATTCTTCCCACACCTGGTTATAGGCTTCACTTGAAAGCTCTCCGTGCCCCATTCCTTGCTTTACCACTTCCATCTCTTGAGCCAGTAGATCCTGTGCCTGTTGGAAATGATGAGAAATAAACTGCAGTTACAATACAAAAGACACAGGAAAATTCTTCTTCAGTGTGCAATTCACAGGGGCAGTTTCTTCATACTAAAAGCTCACCATCAGGTTAAGCTAACTATGAAATCTAACACAGATGCTGTGGATTATAAATGAAACCCAGGCTAGAAGGCTACTCACAGAGCAACTATCCCTCATTTTACGTAATTTGGCCAAACCTGACATCACACTGCTGTAGCTAATGAACCCTGCGGCACAGCTAGATCCTTCATCCTGTGACAGAAAAGATAAAAGCAAAGATCTTTAGGGGAGGGAGAAATGTACAGACAGAAGCAGCTGTTCTATGAAACAAAAAATTATTTCTCATTTCCTTTTGCTTGCCCTTCTCCACAGAACCTGGAAAATCAACTTCAAACATAATGGAGCTGTACAAGCTCCACTGCAGGAAATATCTGACTTTAACGCAGATTTTGTGTCTGAAGAACTACTAGTGAGATGAGCATTCTGCAGTTTCCAGTTTAGTTTACAAAAGTAACTTACAGTCAAATGAAAAGATTCATGTTGTTCTCATAACTTTCAATAGTTCTGAGAAAGAGCCCAGCTCATGAAACTAAACAGACACCCAGGTCCTTCGCGTTTTATTTGTAACTAAAAGCCTAAACTATCTTCAACAATCTGGACTTTAACATCCTCTCTTTCAACAGCATTTACACGTGCATCACAAATTTTCATATCAAGCAATTCAGGTATCACCAGATAAGATGATTCCAGAGATATGGGAGGGACGAAAACAAATTAGTTGTCCCTGATAGTGGTGACAAATAAAATAGTTCTCTAACCACACTTGACAGAGGTGAATCTTGGAAAGGTTCACTTTCAATCAGCTTCTATTCGTACACTGCAAGGAACTACTTAAGGCTACTTATTTGTGGCACCACAACTGTTCTATAGCTCTAAGAGCACAGTACACTGCGCTCAGCACTACTGCTAGTCCTTCTGAAACAAGCACTACATATCAGAAAAGAAAGGAGCACTTTATCAAAGGATTTTAGTGGGAAGATGTTCTAAAAACAAATGAAGAAGTAAAGCAAAATAAGCAAGCTCCAGATGAGAGCTCGAAGACAGGAAAACTTTCTGGTTTGAATTTGATTTTAGACAAAGAGGAAACATGATGCTGAAAGTTAGAGAGCAAGCAGGAGCAAGGATGCAGAAAACTTCTGCCCATCAGGCAGAGATTCTGAAGAAAGTTTCCATACAAAAACTACTGGACTGTGTAATAGTCTCCAAGGGAAGCGACAAAAAACCCAACTCTCACTGAACTTCGAAACAAGCAGAGAAAACACTCAGAGATGTTCCTAAGGGAACAATTTGACCCTGGCAAGACAGTGAAATTCATGATCTAACTTTCCATCTCTAACTTCTCCTCCTCAGAAATCTTCAAGTATAATTTTTCATTTAACAGCAAACTGAAAGTACATACTCTTCAGTGTTTCCCATTTTAGGCTCTTGATTCCTTGGTTTGATACGGTCAGACTTAAAATTTGCTTGTGTATCTTTACAGTACTATGGGATTCAGGTGTAGAGGAACCATAGCTATTGTCAGAACCCAAGTCTTGGCTAGCAGGAGTCTGCGTGAAATAGATGACTTGGTGGCACATGATCTTGCCCTTTTCATTTTTATTCCTGTAAGCATATGGTCAAAGGTTACTGGCACAACTTCACAGGTGAAACTCTTTGAAAGAGCTAAGCACAGCACTGTGTGTCTGAACTGCCCATCTGTCACTTGGCAGCAAAAAGCAACATCTGTAGCTGCTTAAATAACTGAACAACTCAAACCGGAACCCTTGGTACAGGACCGCTACTTAACTCAGGATTACAATGCTAAACAGACTGAGTGCCCAGACAGCATACTCATTTCTTTCAGCAAAAACCTATTCTGCCTATTCAGTGTTTTTTAACCAGGTATGCTCTAAGATCAGTTGCTGTAGCCCAGCAGGCTCTGCACTAGCACGGTTCTGCTGGATCAAGCTTGACAAGAACAATTAAACAACTGGTTTTGCTGCTTCAAGTTATAAACTGGCTATCACTGCCATATTTAGTTTGCACTGAAAAAAAAATGCTTAGGAATTCTGGATTAACAAATGAGGCAGCAGAAGGTGGGTATCACACTTAGTTAAAGTCTCAATGATTTAGTAATTATTAATAATGGTTTCCATAATTTCCAGAAATAGTAAAGTAAATTGGGTAACTGTTGGGGCATCGTAGCTCCTACCCTTACTTAAAATGATAAGCAATCACACAACACATTCAAAATTGTATCGAAAAGACAATGTCTCTGGACAAATACAGCATCCTCATCACTCTGTTAACTGCCTAGATTAACAGATCACAGAAAAGAAAATGTGCACTTAAATTAACTTTACAGCTCTTCATACAATACTCTGGAGATCTCCAACTTAAATTCTGTGCAGGCTCACCTGGTTTTGCAAGATTACAGGACCGTGACATACGGAGACATTAGGTCACTGGTAATTAGGCCATACAATTCTCACCTTCTTGAGGTCCTCTTTGGAAAACTTCTCATAAGGATTTTGTTCCAAGTAAGCCATATGTTCTGCATTGTTGCTTCCAAATCCCGGGCCTTTCCCCTTCTTACCACTAGGTTGTTCTCCAAATGGGTGGTGTAAAAGATCAAAATGAAGCATAGTAATCATCTCTTTCTTTATTAGCTCTTCACTTTTCTGCAAGTCTGTTAGAGGTGGTTCCACATTTAAGGGTCTCAGTATTGTTTCATTAACCTGCCCAGGAATAAAAAAGTTCACAAATATCATATACACCAAAGATCACATTAAATTCATACACCTCCATCTGAATATGAATTTTATATATGAGCTAATCCATTCACAAGAGGTGCCAAAATCCCTTGTGGTGTGACACACATACAGCAACCCATACACCCATCTGTGGTTTCATTAGTGCATATGAAATATCCCAGGCAATTCTGCTGCAAAAGTTTCCCGTAATGCTGAAATGAGCATAATCAAATAGAGATTTCATTTTCTTATGATCTACTCAGACTGTATCTACTCCTGTAATAGTTAAAACCTCTGTATTTTTTTCTCCCTAAAAGCAAATTTTGCTTCCACTTACTTCAGAAGGTCGCGGTAGATTCTTCTGAACAGCTTTGTGCATTCTTTTCAGTTCTTTTGCACGTTCTGCCTCTCGGAGAGCCTAGACAAGCAAGTGAAATGTTAATCCAGCTACTGGAATACAATCAGATGCTTCCTAGAAATGTATGTGATATAAAACCTAATTAATTACCACAGCAAAGATTCCTTAAAGACTTCATGTTACAGAGCCAGAGCCAAATAATGTGATGACATCATAATTTACTGTCTCTAAACAGGAAAAGCGTAGCAGACTAAGAGGAGAGCTATCCTAAAAAGTCATTTCCAGCCATCACATTCTCCTTCATCCTAAAGCCCAGCAAACTTCATTCTTTACACATTTCTCTACCATTATGTTTGACAGCTGCTCGAACTCTTCAGACACAAAATCCACCAGGAAAAGACAAGACTTAAATTCGCAGCCAGGATTGTGTTTGCTGTCTTCGACGACTTACAGTAACTATTCACTAAAGCAATACTCATGAAAGTGTAAAAACATGAGATTTCCCCTTACATTCAATTTTCAGTCAATAAATAACATGAAAAAGCAGTGCCACCTAAAACTTTGGGAAAAATAACTAAAATCCTCCATGTTCTAATGCCAGCCATGTCACACCTTCATTTGAAGGGCAGGATGCTACTCTCTTGCATATTACAACTCAAATTCTTTTCTCTATTCTACATACATAAATCATCCATATTTATTCAAACTTTCTACTAGGGTATGTATGCACAAGACATGCATATATATGCACACAATGTGATCTTCCCCAGTCGGGACAAGCTAGGAACCAAATTCTGGGAAATGCTTAGTAGATATCAAAGCATAGGGGTTTTTTTCTCTTTTTTTTTAATATTTTGTTAACTGTCAAGCACATTGACTGGCAAAAAACCTGAACTCAAAACCAGTCATTTATTTGAATTTATTTTAAGGTATAACAAAACTAGATTCATATTACAAAAATCAGGACAAGCAATAAATGGAAAAGACACTGTTCTTATAAACATAAAAATTTAAGGTGTCTCTAATTACATGCCAGTGCAGCTATTTAACCTTCAGAATTTAAGGAAGCACTTTATCAAGCTTTCTTTGATTCTGAAAATAAAACAAAAGGGAGCCATTCACAGCTTGGCTGTCAGGGTAATCCTGTGGTACAAGTCATACAAAAGCAACCAATTCACTGCCTGGAAGATTACTATCTGTGTGCTGCCAGACTGCTGAATTTGTGTATGTACCCATCTTACATTTCACAAACAGTAATTTTTAACTTGAGAGAATAATGCAAAACTGAAAAAAAAAGAAAAAAAAAAAAGGTACAATAGCACAATTCTCATGTGTTTACAATGAAGCGTGTGCCTCTGCAGAGAAATGCTTTTAATTATATTTTTATCTTTTGGGAGACAAATGCAGGACTTGGGGCATACACACTCATGACTTCATTGTAGAAAATGACAAATGGAATGTGATACATAACATTAACAAATTAAGAAAAGGATTCAGAGAGAAAATTGATTTAGCCTATGTGCATGTACACTCTGATGTCTGCATAGAAAACAGGTACATTTTACTTTGTAGAAGCTGTACCACTTTCACTGAACAGGTATGAAACTATGGGAACCATATAAGAAACATTTCATTATAAACCAAAGGTACTATTTGCATCACATACACCCACCTGCTTGCGGGCTTCTATATCAGCAGTATCTTCTACAAAGGTTTCATCTATTTCATGTTCTTCAAGTTCTTTTTCTGCATTTTCAGGTAAAACAATCTCAAAGTCATTCTTTGGAGCAGGAAGGGCCATAAGTCCAAGGCGCAGGTGTTCACGAGATTCTCTCTCCTGTTGAAATAAACAGTAAGATACAATGCTTCTGGATTCATGCATTAAGGTGCAATTCAATAACATTCCATTCATCTCCATTAATAGACATGAACAATATACAACTGATAAAATCCAGCTATCTTTGACTGCTACAAAGTCAACAGAAAAAAGACCTTTGAAGTCTGACAAGAGGCATGTTACTTAATCCAGCCTAGCTACAAACCACCATAAAAGAGTTCATGCACTTTTCACCACAGAAACTCTCTGATACTAAAAAAAACATTAGACAGATTTCTTAAAGATAGCTAATGAAATCTTTACACAGGCTGAAATACACTCAAGCAAAGTAACAGGACAGCACCTTTGCCTCACAGTAGCTTCAGTACAACAGCAGAGACTCACATAAATCCTTTTCAAGAAACTGAAAATATGTGGAAATGAGTATACACTGATGATGGACACAGAGTATCTGCAAGCCTAATGGGAACTTTCTTCCTTGCAGATGCTCACAAATCTGGGGAATGTTTCCCCATTTTCGTACTCTGCCACAATACCAGCTCTGGGAACCAGTGGAGTCCATCAGGAAACTGAAGCCCCAGTTTCCCTTCTAGCAGCAAAAAGCTTTTTTACTATAAAAAAGCTAAGACAGAAAAAAAGTAAACAGACAACAAATAATCCTTGTCTTGCAAGCTAGGAGGAAATCTAAAATTCTGAACTTGAAGAGCTGTTTTCATGAGCAGAACGTGCCAAACACTTGAAGTGGATATCCTTAGCTAGCCCAAAAAGAAAAATGTCAATAGCTCTGGTGGGAGATATCCAAAGCCACAGTTAAGGCTGCAGAATCAGCCACATAAAAGGAGTTCCCAAGGTGCTACCTATTAGGTATATGCCGTTTTATACCATGGCTAATTGGCAGGGTACATCTGGCTGACTCTCCAGAAATGGAAACATCTGTTGAAAAGGCGATGAAAGAGTCTGGATGGGACTCGGATTACTGGACATCTCAAAACCAAGTGCTCCTAATGGCAAAAATTAAACTCCTTCAGCTCGATGTTGTCAACACGACAGACTGATGAAAAGGTCCTGTAGGTAAACTGGGAAGCCAAGATGATGAGGGATTTGAGGGCTGTGTGGAATAGCAAGAAAAATGAATCTTTGCTTGAGATGTATTTCCTGCTCAGCTTCAAAGATACAAGTAGAATTGAAACTTAAGTATCTTCTTGACAAACAGCTTGAGCATGCTTTTACTGAGCACACTGAAATCTATTCTAAGTGGCAAGATTTCTTCTTTCAAATAAAGATTTGATTTTATCAGGTGATGAGTACAGACCTGTAGAAATTCATTCTAAGCAGCAAGATTTCTGTTCTTTCAAATGAAGATTTGATTTTATCAGGTGATGAGTACAAACCTGCAGACAAGTGGTAGAAATTACACTTGCTTTTTTCCTTCTTAAGTGCTTCTTACCATTTGTTTTGCATAAGATGGGTCACTGTAATCTGTCATTCCCTCTTCTGGGTTGATGTTCAATTTATCACGTAGTGGAGTTCTACCAGGAGTTGTACCAAGCACAGGTTTAGGAGTTAGTCCTCCGCGAGGAGTTAAGCCTTCTTGTCCATGAGGTGTCCTAGAGGAAATGCAGATACAGGTATTTATTTTTTCCCTAAAGAGCTCTACATACCAAAGTCTGAATGCTAGATAAAGTTATGTAAATACCATTAATAAATTCAATCTAGGTTTTTTCCCATTGGAGGTAGCAAAACTATAACATGCAATTAGAAGCAGCCAAAAAAAATAAATTGTTTAAACCTGTCAAGGTGTGACCAAGGACTTGTCAGTCCGAAATCTAGGCACATCATTATGTGAAGAGATTTCAGGAACTACATCAACACAAACTCCCACTGCTACATTTGAAAGAAGAAATTATCCAGTCACCAGGCACTATTTTGGGATAAAGTAACCAGGGTCTGATTGCAAGCTCTGATTTCCTTACCACCTGTGGCAAGTCATCTGGCCTAGCAGCTGTCCCAACTTACAATTCAATTAATCATTCTGAAGATGCCTCTTTGCTTTCACTGATTATTCAAGGAGTAATTACATTATAATAATTACTTTTAAGAACCTAAGGTTAGGCAAGTTAGATTAAGCCTTAGATTTTGTGGGCCTCAGTTGCTTTTCTTCTAGACTGGGAAGGAATTTTGTTCTCTATCCCAGTAACCTACCCTATGAAAATCTTGCAGACGTGGTCTTGGATGTAGTAACAAGTTTTCTGTTGCCAACTTATAGTGAGGTTTCACATAGTGGTGATGATGGTAGTAACAATAAACTGATAAGACATTGTTAACTGTCTCAAAGAAAATAAGTTCAGGATGGGGAAAACTTTTAGAAAAAAGCCTACATTGTGGTACTCATCTGTGCTTACATGATTATTTTCAGACAGTGATGACAAGTACGTGTACTGTAGAGAATCATGCTGGCAGAGACAGCTGGACCATATGATTTAATACATAATTTCCACCACTAAATATTGTAATTCTGTAGGGCAAGGAAGATACCATAATGGTGAACACAACTGGCTTGATACACACTACTGGTCCTCTTCTAAAGGATACAACAGCACCTTATTTACCGGGTATGCATTTGAGAGGTGATACCTTCCTCTCACTTGACAATGTTCACAGATTTTTTAATGAACTCTTATTTAGGATAACAAATACAAACAATAACATTTGCAGGATGACGCCCACAAAAAAACAGCAAAATAAATGTTTAGTAGAATATACTGTGATTTACTGAAAGGCGGCAGGACAGTGGCCCAAGTTGCCGTAAGAAGCTGTGGGCACCCCATCCCTGGAAGTGTTCAAGGCCAGGCTGGATGGGGCTTGGATCAACCTGGTCTAGTGGAAGGTGTCCTTGCCCATGGCAGGGGGGCTGGAACTAGATGACCCTCAAGGTCTCTTCCAACCCAAACCATTCTATGATTCTATGATATATTTATTTTGTTGATTATACTAGCAGAAAAGGTTTTATGCTGACTTTCCAGAAGAAACACTTTCCAAGTAAGTGGGTTGTTTTTTCTAGTTGTCTCGGCTCCACATAATGTTTAAAACCCTATTACAATTTTCGACTTCATAGCTTTTAAGAAAATTCTTTTAACTACGATGTGGAAAAAAAACCCACAACAACCAAAACAAAACATCTAGTGCAAGGCAACAACTTCCATAAAAATCTTGCATCAAAACATTACAAATTTCATATGACCAGAGAAGAAAAAAGTGTACTTAGATTAAATATTGCAGATGGCTCTGTTTCACTACTCTGCCTCCTTAAAAAGTAATAGCTTCCCTTTATTTATTTTTTTACCACTTTATGAATTTATTTTGTTCTTTCTACTCAGTCTTGATAGTCATGCTGATAAAGCATTTCTGCAAGCAAGCTAAGTTGATACATAGGTACCGTATTTACATGTGCAAATCTGAACTTCAGAAGCTAAAAAATCCACCACAAACAAAACACCCGAACATCCAAACAAAATTAGAATGTCTTTACATTTTTTAATATAAAATCACTCAAATGAACAGCCAGATCACTCCAGGCTAAATTCTACATTCATTCTGCACTGAACTGATGCTAATAGATCTTCAGACAGGTATTTGTTTATGTAGGTCCAATTAAAAGAGCAGGGCTTTTGCACACAGCTTTAAAACACCAAAATAAAGCTTCTTTTGAAAAGCTGCCATAACGGTCTTCTTTATTCCTTTCTCCACTTTTCCTACTAGCACGATACAAGTAAAATTAGAAGTTAAGTTGAAAAAAATTGACAGACAAAATGTACCAAGTGTAGTATTTGGCAGTAGTTGCACAGTATTTGGCATTTGTTGGATATATACTTATTCAGGACCCACTGCAACAGTTAAACCAGCAATTCCATACTATTTAGATTGGCAATATAAGAAATGTTTTATTTTCAATATATATGGCTTATAAAATATTTACGCCAGCTTTTAAAAAATTCAATGTGGGTTTGGCTAAAGGACCTCCTACACCTTTGACTCAGAGGTAATACTTTGGAAAGGTTAGGATCCACACACAGACTGACACTCTGTCTTACTATTTATACCCCTGTATTACTCCAGTATAATTTATATCGTTACAGAGCACAGAAGGCCTCATTTTTGGACAAAAACTCCAGTGAGCTATACGCTGTACAAATACAGCCAATGATGTGGCAATGCCTGCAAAAGACACAGAAAAGGAGAAAGGTGGACAACAAGGGCCTGAAATAAAAAAGCCAGTTAAAACTTGTTTCAAAGCACTGATCATCACCTATTATTTCACACACTGAAATCCACTCTGCCACCTATCTCCAATAGATAAATGCCCAGCCAAGCACCCATTAGAAAAGGAGTCTGCCTTACCTGAAGGGTGTGGAAAGCACAGTATTTGGAGTCTGGATAACCTGTTTCTGTGGTGTTACTCCTGAAAAGTCACTTTCATGCAAGGGAGTGTTAAGTCCTCCTTTCAGGGGGGTATCCACATTTGTGAGAGCCATCAGATTCTGGGCTTCCTGTATAACAGACAATACATGCAGTACATCACTAAGACTTTTCATTGTCATACTGTGTATAACAGATTCATTAGCAGTAACAACAGCTGAAGAATTATTTAAATGTCAGTGAGTTTGTGGGAAACATTTAACACTTCTTAACACCCATACACTGGTATTTACAAACCCAACTGCTCCACTGAAAGGGATTTTAAACTTTATTTCCAGCAGATTATGTTATCAATTGGGGCTGCAAAAATGAGTGGGTTACTTAATGTTTCAGCTTCCTTCAGTTTGCCAGACTCCATAAATTTGCAAAATTTATTAGCGAGTGAATACTCCAGTCATCCTAAGGATCCCAATTTTCAGAGACAGCAGCACACTTGCACTCTGAAATGCAACATCAATGAAGTTTATCCAAGCTGTACTTCAAAGTAAATGTTCTAACAGAGAGGGTCAGTATCCAGAGTTTTGGTCCATGACTCAGTTGGGCTTTTTAGGAATACCCTCTTATTTTTAATTTTTCCTTCTACAATGAAGAATTAGGTCACTGAAAATGACCTGACATAATGAAACTACTGCATATAGCCATTACCTTCACAGAAGACTACCACTGCAACTGCTGACCTGTATATATAAATAATACTGCAACATACATGATGTCAGCTTACTCCATCCGAAGGTGAACGTGACCCCTCCTGCAAACACTGCCTAGAGACTTAGGTCATGATCTGTAGAGTCAGGAGCTTTCTCTTTACTCCTATCATGAAACTGTTAAAATACAGCTAATTATCAATATGGGTTGGGGATTTTTGTTTCAGGGTAGGTTTTTTAGGGTGGAGCTTTGTTCGTTCTGCACACTAGCAACACTGATTTTATTTAGCTATTTTGCCACACTCAGCAAAACATTACCCTACACTATCAGGTTTTGAAAGAACCCAGACACTCACACAATCAGTATAACACAAATATAACTCACAGGTTTTTTACAACCTTTGTCTTCAGCAGTTTTAAGCCAATAAAGTGATAGGAAACTATTCCTGTATTGTTGCAGTTAATTACTTCGTGTTAACTGAACTAAATACTGAACAGCAAAACATCATGAGGAACAACATAAAAGACTGCTTCAAGGACATCAACATTATATACATCTTCAATGCTGAGAGGAACACAATACTAGAGGAAATTACCAAAAACACCAGGAGAATGGTTAATGCTAGAAGTTGCCTACAATATGTAAAACAAAAACAACAACAAAAAAAAAGGATCACAGTATGTAACAGATAGAAGTGGATTTGCTTCTACACTTTTTAATGCGCCCTGGAGATCACGTCTGTTCAAACCCCAGTACCACACATAACCTAAGGAATGTTTCTATGGTACTTACACCTTCAGTTATTACAGTTATCACTTCACTAAAAATAAAAGACCACAGAGTAAATTTAAGTTAGACATTAGGAAGAAGTTCTTTACTGTGAGGCGCTGGAACAGGCTGCCCCATCCATGGCAATGCTGAAAAGCAGGCTGGATGGGGCTTTGAGCAACACAGTCTAGTGGAAGGTGTCTCTGACCGTGGCACGGGGGTTGAATTAGATGGTCTTTAAGGTCTCTTCCAACTCAAACCATTCTGTAATTCTATGATTCTGATTTCACACATTGATACTCTACCTGCAGGATCCTGTCTTGTGCTGCAGGAGTTCTGGGAGTCCTTAGTGCTATGTTGTTGTTGGTCACGCTATATTCAGACAGAAGAGTGCTGGAAGCTGAATTTGTAATTCCAGATTCCTCAGCAGTTTGGCGTGCAATCTCACTTGCTTGGCCTACTTTTACAACTTCTTCAAGTTCTGTATCAGATATCTTTTTAAAAGAGAAAATTCCAAGCCATAGTAAGATAAAATACAACCATGAGGTCCAACTGATGAAACAACTGATTGACCAGTATTGGTCTTTTAAGCCATTTATTGATCAATGAACAGCTTACCTGAGGAGCTGGAAGCACCAGCTTACTTCTTTTTTTGGTAAATTCTGACACTCCACTGGTCTGCAGAATAGCTGAAGGCAAGTCTGACTCTTTTTTTCGTTTCATATGTTGTTTGTCTTTTTTGCGCTCTCTTCCCTCCCTTTCACTGCCATTACAGATAACAGAATCATTTTAGAACATTCACAACAGCTAAAAAGTAAACCAAACAAGCAATGACCAAAATTGCTGTATGTTATATAAAATGCTGTATGTTAACTACCAAAAGTTGGATATGCTGAAATTAAACATGTTGCAGGAAAAGTGAACCACCCTGTGGAGCAGAAGATAAGTGACTAAATATGGTCTGCAGATCTTGCAGCAGAACCTACAAGGCAGTGTAATGCTTCTAAATTCTGGAATTAGGCAACAGGTGGTTGCTTCAGCTACAATCAACAGCATTACTGAAACAAGAAAAAATGTCAATCCAAGAATGCAGATAGCAAGAATCAGAGGATGCTAACAGTCCCTTTTCTTCAGCAGCAGCTAAGGAAGACAAACATCTTCTCTGGGATATGAGAACCAGTTTCTCTTCAGTATTTGATAAAAATGGTATTTTCTTCAAACAGCAGCGAAGTCAGCCTGTGAAATCATAAGCTTCAATACGAAGATCCTGCCAGACCCTCTGAACTAAGAGCCATATAGAAAGAATCAATTTGGTCACAAGCTAATGAACCAAACCGTATGTAGTACTCAGTAAAACGCAGTTGGCAGAAGTACTGGGAAATGCAATTGTATAATTAAATATGTAACATGCTGTTCATGATGATCATTTTATTTCTCAACTGCATTTTTTGGGGAGGGAGAGAAATTAAGCATTTCAGGAGATTCTACTTAAGAACAATTCCATCAGAAGTAATACTACAACAAGCAAAATCTGCTCCTGTAAGCAATCTTACTTAATGTTATTACTTGAAAAAAGGACTACAAAACTACTGCTTAAAGAAAATGAACCTCGAAAAAAATCCTAAGATTTCCATTTAAAGAGCAAGAATGTGCATGAGGAACTTTATTCTCATGGTAAAAAAAGGTCACCTAGACCTTTTAGAAAGGCAAAAAATACATAGACTGAAAAGGTAAAAGCAACCTGCACTAGTATCTGTCCTACAGAAAATACAACTCCTGCCCATATTATACTTCAGGCATTTTCAGGACCTAACATATCTGTATATGTGCACATATATGTACACACACACATATATGACGAGGTTTTTTTTCAAATATACTGTTTTCTCCTTAGTATAATGCACACTTACGATCTTAATTCTCCATCCAGGTCTTGCTGACGTAGCTTTCTGAAATCTGCATCCAGAGACTGGTAGTTTTCCTCTGATGTGTCATAAAAACCAGGGGCAGGCTTCTTTTCAAACGGAATTTCTGCATTATAATCCACACCTCTCTTCTTTTTTCTTTTCTTCTGGATTTCAATTCCAGCAGCCCGAAGTTCTCGTCTTTTCTGGAGAGCAGCAAGACGTCTATAGAAACAGTAACACCATATGACTTAAAAGCGCATACCATAGGTGGCTCCTGTATTCTAAGATCTAGTACTACTTTAATAGGCTGCTGATGAGATAGGGTTACACGTATTTCCACAAGAACGAAGCTCTTGTCACAAATAACAAAAAAAGTCTGATCCTGCAACGGTTTAAGGCTGAGACTGACTTTATGCACTGTAAATGCTCCAGAGACAGCAAAAGCAGTCCCAATATATAAAACTAAGAATAAGTTTACCGAGCTTCCTCCAGCTGCTTCTCTCTTGCTTTCCTTTTGGCCTTCTTTCCCTGTGTATTAGCCAGACGAGCTCTAGCTTCAGACAACATTTCAAGTTCATCTAAAATAGTACAGACAAATACAGCTATGAATTTGCAGTTAGAGATGGGAGTAAGGGAAAAAATGACATTACGATCAGAAAGCAACCTTTAAAAACTGAATGAATCAATGCTTTTACAGGCACTCTGAATGACTGGGTTGCCCAAGGAAGTTGTGAATGCTCCATCCTTGGTGGTGCTCAAGGCCAGGCCGGACAAAGCCTTGGGTGACATGGTTTAGTGTGAGGTGTCCCTTTCCACAGCAGGGGGGTTGGAACTAGATGATCTTAAGGTCCTTTTAACCCTAACTATTTTATGATTGTATGACTGATAAACTAGTTTTCTTGAGTTGCTCCAATATATTTTCTGTATCTTTGGCCAGATGAAATAAAAGACTTCAAGAAAAAAATGCCTGATGTTGAAAATTATTCAACATCTACAGCAAATCAAAATGTCTACATAAAGAGGCAAACTGACCACACTAATGAAATTATATTTCAATCACATCTTCATCTGACAGGACTGTTATTAGAGACCCTGTCAATTTTATTTACATCGAGATCCAAAAGTGCTATCTATGTGACCCTGTGACTTGAAAATCACTTAGTCCACTCACGGAATTTTAGCAATGTTCATTTTTTAGTTTATAACACTGCTATGTGCAAGGAAAAAAATAGTCATGTAGTCCTCCTGTGCTTCTGCATGGATTCCTCTGGAAGGTATGAGCTGATGGGAAAAGATGTAGATACAGAAATAAGAATAGCAAACGAGTGGAGCATCTGTCAAAGCAAAGAATGGTCAGTCAGAGTTAAGAGATGATGAAGACAACTTCAACAGCAGAAAACACACCAAGTAAAAGGAAACTGGAAAAGTATAGCTGATTAGCCAGATACAGAAATAAGACAAGACCTGTGACAAAAAAATAATCTGGGGGTGGAGATAAAAAATACACAAGAAACCCAGGGTACAGAGGCTGTGTAAAGAGAAACAACAAAAAGAGATCAGATTTCTGTCAAAAACGGCAAACAAACTCCTATCTTACCCTCATCCATGTCAATAGGATCTGGCCTGGCTGGTTTGGTTTCTGGATTTGGATCAATTTCTCCCGGTTTAAGTTTCCGAGGATCATCAGCAGTTTCTTCCTCATTGTCTCTTTGAGCAGCTTTGTCCCTAAAAATGCATTTTATGAATCTGACAACCAGCTCTTTGTTTTCCCCCAGGCTCATAATAACCATTAGTTCCCCAAAGACTCATCAAAAAAGAATAACCTTGTACTATTTACCAGACATTAAGCTTGTTACACAACTACTGCAGAAAAAATTCATGAACATGGTGCAGTTACATAATCTTAAACCAGAAAGATGACAACATAGTATTACATTACAATAAAATATTGCATAAAACACAATATTGATAAAGTTAATCATAAAAAACTCTCCTCAAGCAGTGTGACAAAAAAAAAATTGAGCTTCCCATTATATATTACAGTCAACCAATCACACCAGAGTTAAGCAAGCTCACAAGGGAAAAGGGCACTTTCCTTCTCTTCTCACAGCCTAAAGAAACATTCTGTAGCATACAGAGATGAGAGCTGCACATTCAGTCATTTCAACTTGTGGTTTATGTCTTTTTTTTAATCTGTCACACACTCACACATGCTGATTAATCAGTCAAAAAATACCCAAATAAACCTCAAATGTAAGCCCATAAAAAACATCAATCTTGACACTCCTCTAGCCAGAAGGACCACAAGTAAGCAAATATACACCTATCTCTATTCAAGCCTGTCCTCTGGGATCCAGAAGCTTCTTCTTTCAAGCTAGACATGCTGACTGAAAAGAAATGGTCCTTAAGGATTTGCTTACAAAAGGACTGCCAGCTTGAAACCACCAGCACCATGGGAGAAGGGAACGACACACTGCTACAACAAACTTGACAGATTTTCTTGGTATGCACCTCTAGCAAAACAGTAACTCACAGCAGAAATTCATAGTGCTCCAAACACTGTGCAGCAGTTCTCCCAATAATTGGGGCAATGGTTCTCCACTGGGTTGGCATTAGCTTGGCCAGGTGCAAGAGTTTCTCCTCCTCTTCCCGTGACCACTCTGTCTTTTTGATGCTTGGGTCTAGCCATTCATACCTGTTAAAAAGAGAAAAAAAATTAGGATGACAGGTCCAAGCCATCCATTGATTTGTCTTGAATTAATTCAGAACAGTGTCTACCCAAAAAACGACAATGAAATCTCAAAATCTTGTCATGAAAACTTCATAGAAGCTTTTTCTGTGCAAGAAGATGTTACTTCAGAGTATTTTTATGACAAATGTATTCGAGCTTTAAAATGTATTGTCCGTCAGTTTTTATACACATATCATCTCCTCTTTCTTCCCACATCTCTAGCCTAGCAAAGTAAGGAGTCACAGAATCCAGAAAAACAAAAGTAAAAACTGCAGCAACTAAAGGTTCCATAAGCGGTAGATTCGTTTCGGCTGCATCCTTTAACACTCATCTTACTGATCTCAAACCGTGCCAGTACTGTTACCCTTATATACAACTACTGTAACAAATATGTGAAACACTGGCACATGTTGCCCACAGAAGCTGTGGTTGCCCCATCTCTGGCAGTGTTCAAGGCCAGGTTGGATGGGACTTGGAGCAACCTGGTTTAGTAGAAGGTGTCCCTGCCCATGGCAGGGGAGTTGGAACTAGATGACCTTTAAGGCCTCTTCCAACCCAAACCATTTTGTGAGTCTATGCGCAGTTCAATAGTTCAACAGTCGAGAAACTAAGTCTAATTCTCAAATAGTTCTAATTAGTTTTATGCTTCTGTTTTTTTAATATGAAATTAAATTCCATGCTGCAATATCTAAACATTTATCCTCAAGCCCAACTATTGTTATGAAAAATTAGGAAATTATCTTTAAGAGAGATTAATATCCCACAATTTTACTTCCTTGGTGATTCTGATTAAAAATGTGCAAATAAGAGGGGGGAAAAAGCATGCGTACAATTTTAATTGATCCTGCATTTGCTAACACTGCAGTCACTGGCAAAGAGAACATTTGGCTACTTTTGTTCAATTACTTTCAAGCAACACGAATTTGAAATATCCACAACAGCAGAAATCAAACAAACTTAGAACTATTGTTGCTTCATGGACATAAATTTATCTGTGGTAATTTCTCAATTCCCACTAATTATAAATCTCTCATTCCCAGTCATGGCACTTCTCACTTACCATCTGGCTTTGCACTGCTTTGCTGATTTTCTATGCAATAAAGACGCAATACGAGACCACTGGTTTTTGCCATATTTCATCACAGCTGCTTTCAAAATTTCATCCTTAAAAAACATAATAAAAAAATATTGTTACAGATCACAAGAAATTGCAAAACAGAAAGTCTGAACTCAATCACAGGCTGACCCAGTTCTTATCCACATTTTATTCTCAAGATGAATGACGATTTGTATTTCACAGGCCAATTAAAACAATAAAGATTAAATGAAAAAGACACATGATGATGATTGCGGCTAGCTTCACAGACCCAACAGATCTTCCAAAACAATGACTTTCAATGCTCTCTAATTCTCAGTTTTTAAAGGTTCTGCATGTCTTCCCTGAAGGACAGTAATGAAGAGGTAGGGAAGTGCTTCTCTGGCAATGACACAACATTTGGAAAGAAAAACACAGAACTAACAGTTACCACTGGGTGGCTTTTTTCAAACAATACCATAAAATCATAACCTTTTTGCATATTTTAATGCAAACTGAATATTTACCTATTAATGAAATATGCTGTTAAAAATATAATACTTGATAGTAAGTTTCTCTTTTACATGTAAACATCTTAAAATAAATCACTTGAATGTTCAGAATGTAACATTCAGAAGTTCTGATCCCAAAGCCCATAAACTTATGGGTGAAAAAAGTAAAAATGTAATGGATTCAGCTTGGGAGCCAGATGGTTCATATACATCAAAGTACGCACTGCAATCTGATCAAAAGCTAGAACCCCTATCAGTTGTCTGTCAATCCATCTACCAGTCTCTCCCCTCCTGCCACTCTGATAAATGGGTTCATTATTTCTGGTTTCCTCACAGGTCAGAAAGTGATATATTAAATGCATCAAAGCTATTCTGCAGCCTTGTCAAGCACAGATGTTCCTCTTCTGTATCCAGTAAGTACCGGTAGCTGTGTTCAGAATCTGCTCAGCTGTACCATGCAGATGCTAGTCATCAAGGGCAGACACTGTGGCCCAGCACAGACATCTCTCGGAGCAAACAGCAGCTTTATCTGTAAGATGATGATGTGCTCTGGATTGAACTACTACAGGAAGCAGTTAATGTAATTTCTATTAAAAAATAATAATAAATCCTCTTGGGTTTGAGTTGATTTTTTTTTTTAATTACTTGGTGTTATGTAGCATATTGCAGCCATATTGATGACATTCACAGGCTTTTTTGCAAGAAATTAGTCATTTTACAAATGATCTGATATCAACTGGTTCCACTTTCTATATTTTTAGTCTTGTATGTATAACCGAAACGTTAATTAAAAAAAATATAATATAGTACCAAAAGACAGCAATTTCATCTCTGGTACACAAAAGCAGTGAAACAATGATGTGTTTAACACACTGCTATATCTCTTAACAGTCACCAAAATAAGGCAATTTTGGAAGACCGTAAGAATGGTGTCAGCATACAACAGTTCTTCCTGTCCCCTGCTGACCCCCAATTTAGCTGCCTCCTGGCACATAGCTGATAACATCACAAGTGGTTAAAAGCACATATAGCACTTAGTACATTATTAAAGGCCAGACTGCATGGAGCTTTGAGCAATATGGGGTAGTGGAAGATGTCCCTGCCTATGGCTGATGGTTGGAACTAGCTAAGATTTAAGGTCCCTTCCAACACAAACCATTCTCTGATCTATTATTTTGCTCACTGCTTTTTGGAGCTAGCTACATGCCTGGTATTCAGGGTATAGAGTGGGAGTTCTGCACTTCAGTGTCAGGTAAAACCTTTTACTTTAACCATGCATCTAATAAAGCTGACATTCTTGACTTCTCATGTTATTATTTTCCTTTTCATGACCTTTTCATGATTGCAATTTCAAAGTACATGGTGGCAAAGGTGAGACAAAAGATGTGGGTTTTCTTTTTCTGTGTGAACAATACATAGATTTGTGTGTACAACAAACATCGGCCTGCAGATGAAGAGGTTGTACCTATCTGCATTTTCGCATCTATCAGGGTCTTGAGCAAAACATTCCAGCTGCCTCATACCCGTAGAGACTAAGAACCCTAACTGTGCAGTACAAGACACACTCCAGCCTGCAAAGGAGACATCTCCAAGGACAACACGACCAACGCACCTCCTACAGCTGCCGTGGGGCCTGTTCCTCCGGGGGGAGCTGGGGGGGGAGGGAGAGACACGACACACGCACGCCTGAGCTGCGTGTCCTCCCCAACGCGCAGCCTTCGGGAGAAATAACGCGTACCAGACGAGCGGGAGCAAGCAAGAAGGCAGGCTGCCGAGGAGCCAGGCCATCAGAGCCACGTGCCTGCAGAAGCCTAACCATCTAAGTCCCCCCTCTCCACCACCCTCCACGACGTACAGCACACCCCAAAAGACAAACGCCTCGCGCATGGGCGCAACAACCCCGCCATCAGCGCCAGCGCACTAGCGCAGGACAGGCCGCCCCCCCTTCCAAGCGGCTGTGGGATTTAAGCGAGCAGAGCCCTACCTCGGTGTTCCGCCACACACCGCCTTTTATCATAATCCGCGGCATCTTGGCGGCGAAGGAGCTGGCAGTGCAGCACAGACAAAGCGACAAGGGGAAGGAACGGACCACCGCTCCGCTCACAGAAGCCAGGCGCCCTCCGCGGGGAAGCGGCTTTCTCTGCGCAGGCGCACAGCGGCGAAAGACGGGGGTGGAGCTGGCTGCTCTGCGCATACGCAGGCAGCGCGGACCTGCGTCTTCCCTGATGGCTCGGTCTGGAGGAGCTTTGCTGCTAGCACCCCCCCCTGCGGGCCGGAGGTGCCCACACCGGGGGGGAGAGGCAGACAATAGGGAAGGAAGAGGAACAAAAGTAGATGCTACACTTCAGGTGCGTTTTCTTAATTTGAAAAAAATAAAAAGAAAACCAAACCCACATGCATTTTCTGTAGCCCAAATGGAAACTGAGACAGTAGCAACCAGTAATGTAAAAAACCCATGTTATTCCCTTCCTTCCACTGTAGATACATGTGGGTGGTGGTGAACAATGCTGCAGCATGGTCTGATTCACCTGTGCTCATTTACTTACTGTGCTTAACTGTTATCCACTTATTTAGCAGATGTATAGCAGATAAAATAACACCCATTTTCTCTAGTTCTCATTAAGTGTGATTTCCTAGTATATTTCATTGTTTTATCCAAATTTAAAGTGTATCCATAAAGAAAATAAAGCAATTTCTTTTTCTGCTGAAATAGAAAACTTAATAGGATTTAGAAAAGGCTTTGGGTTCTGTTAAAACTCTGCAAGAATAAAAGATTATACTTTAAATTAGCAATAATAATAATGAAGTCAAGAACAGCCTATGTCCTTATTTAAAAAGGATTATGCCTTTACATTTACATTCTCCATCTTGGCAGACTTAACAATCACTTTCCATCCCCAAAAATGCAGTGTGTTGCACAAGAAACACAGAGGAACCTCAGCAGTCAGACATTTTATTTTTATTAGAGGCAGCCACCTGAAATAATCATTTTTACAAACTTAACAAGCTCCATGTGAAAAGTATCCCCTTGCTCTTTATCATAACTAAAAGAAACTTATGCTGTTTACAAAGTCTTTAAAAAATTTTCTTTAATGAATTTAACTGCCTTAAACTGGGCTCCCTTCACCGCTCTACACCAAACTTTTAAAGTATTATTCCCTACCATATTTAGCTTCCCTAATCACATCTGATACCCAGGCTTACAACTCTCTCCACCATTTTTGTTTCCTCTTTGTACCTGTTCTTTTGAATTTTTCTTCAAATGACCGGTATTGTACAGTAAGGTAAGAACTCCTCCACGCTTGTATAACTGTTAATATTTCTCAGAAATGCTTTTCTGTATTCATGTCAGGATAACGTTGTTCTTTCTTACAACTGTATTAGGTGATCAGCTCAGTCATTCCAAGATCTGAATTGCTCATTCCTGGCTTGTAGTAAAAAAACCCTGTAACCACCAGGGCTCAGAGTCACCGATATTTACTTATCTGATTTACTACAAAGAACTAGATCATTTAAATATCTTTGCTGATCTGGCCTTAACTACATGCTTCTATTCATGAATTTTGATCCACACGTGGAAAATTGCATTCCAAATCACAAAATGGCTGTGAGACCTCTGGAGTTAACCCTGTTCACGCCCTGGTCCAGCAGGAACACACAGAGCTGGCCACCCAGGACCTCCTCCAGCTGGATTCCAAGGATGTCTGAAGAGGGGGACTCCACTACCTCAGCAACTGTTTCCAACCTGTCTCCTATGTTACCCGAAAGCATCTGCAAAATACTATGTATATTTATAAAGAAAACCATACATTTGAGAGCAGTAAAAACATAATGGTAGCTTCATGTTTCCATTCTCTAAACTAAGCTGTATGTTTACTCCGCTGCTTCATGGACTGCACTGTAACATCAGGGGCGATTTGAATCAGTCCTCTGCTACTGCCTTTCCTTGGATAACACCCCTGTTATCAATACCACTGAACATATTACAGCCAGTGATGTCCACACAGAGCTTCTCGGAACAAGCAACTCTACAAAGCAATAAAAGATTCATCTATATTTGAATACAAAGTGGAAGAAGCATCCATCTGTCTTCACCATGGTTAACAACTGCTGTTCAGCACAAGTGATCCGTATGCATAGTGCTGTAGATGCACAGGAAAGCTCTTTAACAAAATAAATTTTATAGTTCAAGATATTGCTAATTCTCAATATAGCAGCAAGCGCTTAAATTAACAAAAGTTCTCTGAAAAGTATGGTATTGCCTATTTTAAGAAACAGAGTGCACTAATTACAACCCTGAGAAAAGATGAGGCATTTCATACTAGATTAGCATTAGATACCTACAAAAAATTGATGATCAGTTTAAGGATTCCCAGTATCACAAAATATCTGATTAAGGATAATATCACCATTTCTGTCAGACTACTCAAAGGAATTATCAGAAGTACACTCAAGATAATGGTTTAATCAACCTTTCATGTATACAAAAATATAGCAAACATAACCCTGTAATCGAGTGATGACACAAATCTTCTTTCTGTAATTTTGTGAGATACTCTTTTTTTTCTCTTGCAAATGTTGCCAAGTAGTAGATGAAGCTTTCAGCAGATGGGAGGCAGCACTAAGCCTTGAAACACAATGACAACTTTTAAATGCAAAGCTTTTACTACAAAATATAATGTGTACTTCCTTTCCCCCTTTAAACACTCTTTCAGTTAGTAAAGTTTTGGGGGTCTTTTAAAAAGAAAGTGGCACAGAATAACTGTTTTAAACTGATGAACATATCAAATAATAACTGACCTCATAATCTTAAGTTACCCAGCCATGAAAAAGCACCCCAAGATCTTCTTTAGCACAGCTTGTGCTAGAAATGGAGCTGTTGAATGAACTTGGAGCAAGCCAGTACCCCAAATTTCACTCTCTGGACCAAAACACCAGATGCATCCATTACCAGCCACTGTTCTGGGGACAGCAGAGGAACGTAAAGCAAAGAACTCAGGACATGCAAATCTGTTTAGAACCAAGTGCCAACTTGCAATTCCCAAGATTATATTTCAAGATCATGTTGCCGCTTATGCTGTTCCAGAAGTTTTTTGGTAGGCAGCATCACATTACACTTCCCACACTTGTGCCTTCTTTTGTGTGTTTTCACATGCTTTTGGAAAGCACGTTTATCAAACGTAGAAAATTTACACCTTCTGCAGTGCAACTTTAAATGAGTCACCAAGTGGCGCTTCAGGTGGCTTGATGTGCGGAAAGCAATAGCACACTGACTGCATTTGTATGGCTTCTCCCCTGTGTGAATCCGCATGTGTAGCTTCAGGTTTCCATTGCGGAGTGTGCAATAGCCACACTCTTTGCAAGTGTATGTTTTGACAGGTAGCTGCTTTTGTTCATAGAGACAGCCAATAGATGAGCCTTCCCCACAAGAGTGTGAAGCCAGATGCCGTTTCAAGGACAGCCATTTGTTTGTGGAATAGTCACAGTTCCTGCACTTAAGATAATCTGAATTATAATGTATGACCCTGTGTCTTTTAAGGTGACTGGAAGTACGAAACTTCTTCTGACAAACACTGCAGCTGTAAGGTCTCTCACCTGTGTGAGTTCTTACATGTAGTTTAAGACTACTTAAAATGTAAGTGGCATACTCACACTCTGCACACCTATAGCATTGTGGCTGCCTTCGTCCTAGCAAATCATTCCCTTTATCCCCCTGGACATCTGGCTGTAGTCCACAGACTTTTGAACCAAGCAGGGAATGGACACTGTTTGAACCTTCCAAGGAACCAAAATCTCTTTCTGGACATATACCTACAGGCATTTCACGATGCCATTCAAGATTCTCTAAACAACTATCTACATGCAAGCAACGGCCAAACTCATATCCATTCTTTACATGAATTAGGCTGTGTTTCTGCAAATCATCTAATGTTTTAAATGCCTTATTGCATTCTTGACACACAAACTGTCTTTCATTTGTATGTAATTTCAAGTGCAGCCTAAAGTTGCTATGAACAGTGGTAGCATAACTGCAGTGCTGGCACTTGTATGTTTTGAATGCAGACAAACTGGAAGGCCATGTCGCCTTTAGGTTTTCCATGGATTTATGATATGCATCATCATCTTGAACTTGTGAACAAGAGGCCTTGGAGTTGAAGAGAGGCTCCCCTTTGCAAATGACAGCTTCCATATGGTATGAATTCAGAGGAACTTCAGATCTATTCCCAACAGGTAAGCTGCTACTTTCATGGCTGTTTTCAGAGAATTTCTTTCTAGAGTGCATTTTCTTACTGTCCCGCACATTACCTTCCTGCTTGGAGCCTATTGCTGAAGCCAGGACTCCCGCACAAAGACAATCATTTTCTTCACCACCAGAAAGAGACAGAGAAACAGTCTCCTGGGAATCACTGTCAGCCTCGCATATTTTTCTTTTATGATATTCATTGCTCTGATTCATATAACCATTAGCCTTAAACTGTTCATGAAATTTCTTATGAAAGCTGAGATGTCTTTTAGTGTAAAACACCATGTTACACTCATCACATGTGTAACTCTTTACAGGTCTTTGAGTTCTCTTTCTTCTAGTTGCCGAGTTAACTTGCGGCCCCTGGCAGGTCTCTTTCCCTGCATGTAATCTTCTGTGTCTCTTTAATGCTGTAGGGCTTGTGAAGTCTGACTGGCAGAACTCACAGGAATATGGCCTAGCCTCTGTGTGTATGTAGCTATGCCTTACCATGCTTGCAAAATACAATGAAAAAAAGGTGCAAAATTTGCACTGGTACAGCTTATATCCAGCATGCCAGTAGATGTGATTCAACAAATAGGATAAGCTCACACAGGAATAATCACATTGAGGACACTGGTAGGGTGGTCTCTCTTTATGGCCCTTCATGTGATGAATAAAAACCCTAGGACTTGATGAAGCAAAGAAACAAATTCTGCAGGAAAAACTAACTGGCCCACTCAGAGGTGTAAAGTCCCTTTCTATTTTGCTGAAAAGTTTACTGTATTTACTTTCCTTTTTCTTGGTCTCAGATTGTCCTTCTTCAGATCTTCTCTGCCCAACTTTTCTCACATTCTTTCTATTTTTTCTTGCATTTTTCAACCTCATTATTTTCTTATGAAGCTGAAGGTGGTTCTTAAGGTTGACAGAAAAGAAAAAGGTTCTTTTACAAAAGCAGCATTTATACATTTTCTTCCCTTTATGAGCTGAATAAAGATGTTTCTTTAGATGTGCACTGCACTTATATACAGAACTACAGAACCTGCACTTCAAATTCAATCTTTCGTGCTTATTTGTAGAAGAAGATGCTTTAGGAAGGGGTTTGATGGTGATAATATTACCTAGGCATGCTAAACCTTCTTGCTGGTTTTGGGATTCTTTTGGGCTTGCATGAAGAGAAATTACTTTTTGCTGACGACTTCTTTTTTTAGGAAACGGTGATAATGTCTCAAAAACATGCTCTCCGGGAGTATTTGATTCAGCAGAAGTGGAGGCACTCATCTCCGGTTTCCCTACCTCTTGTACCAATTCTTCGGAAGTAGAAGAACATCCATTAAGAAATGGAGCAGAACAATTGTAGGTAAATTTTGGCTCTTCTTTCAAGCCACGTTCCAAAAGAGAACCCAGAGTTTCATCTTCAAATTTGCTTCTCTTACTGTTACTGGCTTCATTATCTCCATTCGCTGAAGCGTCAGGAACTACAAGGGAACAAAAAGTCACATGCATGACAGGTCATGCAATCATCAGTGTTCATGATTAACTGCTAGTAATAATCCTGAATTGTCTAATGACTTGATTGCTCTTCACTCCTTTTGCTTCCTTAATACTTTCCTGTCTCCACTCTTTTAATGTCTCTCTTCCAGTACCTAAAGAGGCTGACAAGAAATTTGGAGAGGGGCATTTACAAGGGCCTGCAGTGATACAACATGGGGGAATGGCTTTAAACTGACAGAGGGAAGATTTAGATTAAATATCAGGATGAAGTTCTTCCCTCTGAGGGTGGTAAGGCACCAGCACAGGTTGCCCAGAGAAGCTGTGGCTGCCCCATCCATGGCAGTGTCCAAGACCAGGCTCAACGGAGCTTTGAGCAACCTGGTCTAGTGGAATATGTCCCTGCCCATGGCAGGAGATTAGGACAAGATCATCTTTAAGGTCCCTTTCAAATCAAACCACTCAGTGACTGTGTTCTATGTGTCCACATCCCATCCCCACCCCCCCACCAACATTTAAATAGCGTTTTAAGATAAAAAAATCCTAGACAGATGCCTTCTTTCCACTTACAGCTCTGAATTCCACTGGACAACACTGCATCCCCTATACTTTTTAGTGAACAGCTTTATGCCAAAATTCCTGTAAAAGTACCATCACCAAACTTTGCTAGGGCTCCATTCTCACAAATATGATGCCCCTTTTGCTTTTTAAATTTATTTTCAGGTACTTTTTCCTAATGAAAAGACGCCTTGCAAACTGCAGCAAAATGCAACAATACCAACTTATTTTAGTTTCATTACTTTTTACAGGAGTCTGTGAAAAAACTAAGCATTCTCCAGCCAATATTCTTTTTCTGCTGCATTTGATATTAATCCATGTTGAAATGCTTACTCTAAAATAAATGGGTCTGGCATTCTTCTTAAACACTCTCCTACCTCTTTCAAAAACTTGAGGTTTCTTAAGCTCTTGCACTAGGCTTACAAACAACTTACTTTTCATTTCAACAATAGTCCCAATCTCCTTGGGGATTTCTCGTTGTTTCTCTTGACTGCTACCATCTGCAACACTGACAGGTTCCTCTTCATGTTTGGGTATCGCTGCCAATGTCACCTGGCTGTTTGTTTTGATGGTATCATATCTACCCTCAATGCCAGCAGACAAAAGAGGATGAATCTTCTGAGAGCTGTCATCGCCATCACATTCTTCTCTGCAACTGGCTTCATTTCTCTCTGTAAGCTGTGTTTTGCAAGATGATGTAGGCAACATGTAATTTTGACATTCATCCATGCCTGCAATATACCCATCAGTTAAATATAATTCGGATTCATTACATACACTCTCAGCAACTTGCTTTTCTTCAGTGTACGTTATACTATTACCCTCATTTGAAGCAGTCTTGTTTTCTTCCCAAATTCTTACACTATTACTGTAATTTGAAGGTGTCCCATTACTTTGTAAGAGAATGCTACTGTTCAAGTTGACTTCCAGCTCATCCTCCTCCTCTGACTTGGGAATCGATGCTGCTTGCTCCTCAGAGCCATATACGAGAAAATCATCGTCGCCCAGCACAAGCACAGTGATAGGGAGAACAATTTCAAAAACATCTGACTCTGAGGACAACAAAAAACAAAACAAAACGAGTACTAATACTATTTCCAAAAGACTGCATACATTTCTGGTGTCCAGCACAAAAAGGACACAGAACTGTTTAAGCAAGTCCAGAGCTGGGCCACAAGGAGGATAAGGGGGCTGGAGCACCTCTCATATAAAGATAGGCTGAGAAAGCTGGGGCTGTTCAGCCTGGAGAAGAGAAGGCTTTGTGGAGACCTCAAAGCAGCCTTACAGTATTTGAAGGGGGCCTATAAGGATGCTGGGGAGGGACTATTCATTAGGGACTGCAGTGATAGGACACGGGGTAACGGGTTAAACAGAAGAAGTTTAGATTGGATATAGGGAAGAAGTTCTTTCCTGTGAGGGTGCCGAAGCGCTGGCACAAGGTGCCCAGAGAAGCTGTGGCTGCCCCACCCATGTCAGTGTTCAAGGCCAGGTTGGACGGCGCTTGGAGCAACCTGCTCTAGTGGAAGGTGTCCCTGCCCATGGCAGAGGGGGTGGAACTGGAGGAGCTTTAAGGCGCCTTCCAACACAAACCATTTTCTAATTCTACGGCCGCCGCTGTGCCGCCCGCCGCCCACTGTGCAGGCCCAGGTCCAAGCCCAAGGCCAAGCCGCCGTACGGGCCTCGCGCATAGCATGCCATCGGGAGAAGCGTTTTCCAGCCCCCGCTGGATCCCTACCAGGGAAGCGGGCACCTACCGCTGTCGTCCGCCGGCTCCAAGCTCCCCGGCGCCACCGACATTCTGCGGCCCTCTGCAGTCCGCTCCCTGAGTCAACCAAGCAGCCCTACGCACAAAGCCACAACGGCACTCCGCACACCCCACCCTGCGTGCGCGCTCGCGCGCAAGGCGGAAGGGGACAGCGCGCCCCTGAGAGAGAGTTTCCGGAGGCCGGGGGGGAGGAGACGGGAGAGGCTTGCCCAGCTGCTGCTTCCTGATTGGAGGAAGCGGCCAGGGGGCTGCTGCCGAGAAGGGGTGTGGTGTCCGCTTTAGCGAGGGGGGTGTGTAGTGGTGGTTCCGGCCTTCGTGTGGCCTGTTTGGGGCAGTTTAAAATTCAGTTTAATCGCCCAGTGCCTGTGCTAGAATACCCCAACCGGGGGGCGGGGAGGGGCTTTCGAAAGCTCTGCGAAATCTATTCGCTTTTTAAGCAAAGTAATGCAAAGCAAAAAGAGAAGATGGCCCATCAACCGGGCGGTGGGGGGCTCAGACCTCTGTGTCCTGAGCGTTCCTTCCCTTCTCGGCAGAAATACACCAGGTGCTCTCAATGATCTTGTTATGATGTTTCCTTTGGCCCTGGTGCTCAGGAAGGGAGGTGGAAAAGAACAGGTAGGGGAGAGACTTGAAGAACAGGTCTTTACTGGTGAAGAGTGGGTAAGCTGCCAAGTGTCTTGAGCAGTGAATCCAGAAAGCTGTTTCCAGGATGTTATGGACAAGCCTTCAGAGGTGTTCATTCCGGAATGAGCTTCAAAGTGTGTTGGTGAGGATCTGGACTCAGAAATGAAGGTACTAAGGACATACAGAAGGAGGGGTTTCATGATCAGCAAACAGTGTTTCAGGGCTTAAAGACTGCTTTGCCTCACTCTTACTTGCTCCTCTGTGCCAGCTCCTTGCTAACTCAGCTTATAAACCAAAGGAAAAATAAAGTTGTTGTGTCACTAGGCCCAAGGGGTTTCACAGAAAGTAAATTACAGTACTGGGTCTGGTTGCAATAGAGTTATTTTTCTTCCTAGCAACCAGTATAGTGCCATGTTTTGTGTTTATGACCAAAACAGCATTGATAATGCACCAGTATTTCGGCTGCTCTTTGCACAACATCAAGGCCTTCTCCGTTTCCTACTTTGCCCTGCTGTGAAGCAGGCTGAGGTAGGCAGGAGGCTGGGATGGGACCCAGCCAGGACAGCTGACCCCAGCTCCCCACAGGAGTTTGATCCAAGTGACCCACAGGGTCATTCTAGACTGTATGACTACCTGGTGTGTCATTAACACAGTTTAGTTACAAATCTAAAACAGAGCACCTTGCAGGCAGCTATGAGGAAAGTTAACACCATCCCAGCTGGAGCCAGTGCAGGTGCTGATGGCCATCTAACAGAGGAGTAGGAGATTTTGTTCCTTTTTAGTCTACTGCCCGGCTGTCCATGTCCTGGGGCTGTTTATAGAAAAAAACAGCACAGGAAGGTAAACTGACATAAAAAAGTAAATCAGTAATGAGAGTAAAACTGGTTATGTTTGCCTTGAATGAAAGGACGGTTCTCAACTGGTCTGATAAGCTCACATATGCTGCCAGAACTTGCAGTCCCTTATAGTGAGGTAAGGATGCAGTGAATCCCTCATGCAAGGCCTGAGGGAAAAGTGCTGGGGCTTGTTGAATCCATGACTCCACTAAACGGGAGGCTGCTGCAGCTCCCCACTGCCAGATCCAGCCAGCAGTAAGGCTGAGCATGTACTGCCAAAAGGCACTCATGTTCATACACCCAGCATACAAATATATATACAGATTTAAATATACATACACATGCATGTATGTGTGTAATAATAATCAGGCACACTGTCTAACTCAGACAGAAAATACAAAGCACTCAGACAAATATGAGAGGTATTGGTGCCCTGATCCTGTTCCTCCTCACTGCCTGATCATGCTGGATTCTGCTAATGGAATAGGTATGCATACATATATAAATATTCATACTATGTATACGTGTATATATACCCATAGTAAGGATCATTGCAATAGCTGGTGGTGTGCTCAAAGTCTCATTTATGGGAAAAGAAGCGGCACACCTTACACATATATATCAAGCCAAGAATTTGTTGTTAGCACAACTGATAACAGTCTAGTTCAAGAATCATTGCTAGTCTAGATCTAATTATTAGAAAAAAAAAGAAAAAAGAAAAATTGCATTTAGAATACTTCTGTGGAGAAGAAATCTGAACAATAATAGAGAAATTAGAACGTAAAGCACACAGTTTCTGTTATCCGGCAATGGGGAAGTTGAGATTTGTAAAGGACTGTGTGTGTGAAAGCTTGAAAATACTGAGTTTGGAAAAACAGTGTTTCCTTACTAAAGTCACAGGCCTTGAGGAGAGGTAAACAACTGATACATCTGTATCAGAAGAAGAGTAACAAATAACTTTGGAAAGATTAGGAAGGAACCCAGGGTCAAAAATCCAGAACTAACTTTGAAAAGCGCAGCAAAGCAGAAAATAACTGTGTCCCTAAGCTGCGTCCTCTGTGACCTTAGTTCATTGTAATAGTAAAAATCACACTGCCCTGAGATGAGACCCTTGCCCACAGAGACCCTTACTCATGGAACATGCGTAATGAAATAAATATGTACTGTGTCCTTAAATGGGGGTAAGAGAATGGAAAAGCCAATGATTGTAGATATAGACTGTTACATGTATGGAAAAAACTGATTTTCACTGTTTGAAATGCATGAAAGTGAATATCTGGCAGACTGAGGGTGTGCTAGGTTTGTGGAACTACCACCTAGTACCAATCTTTGCGCAAATAAGAATGGAACAATATCTTGACTCTGGGGTGAGGGGGATGTCTTGCCTAGACTTTTTCCTGCCAAACCAACCCATAGGACGTCTTTCTTGTTTTTTTTGCAAAAAAAAAAAAAAAAAAAAAAAAAAAAAAAGCAGAAACATCTCCTCCTGCCAGGACCGCCTGAATCTTCTCCACAAGAGGGCTCTGCGGTCGCGGGTTTGCTCTGCGGCCGCGCTGGGAAAGGCTCTGAAATGGGGGAACCTCAAAACGCACGAGAGATCACGAATAATCCCGTTCCTATTCATCTGGTCCAAAGCATCTCTTGTGGAAAGGGGTGATAGATCTGATTTTCAAGTAGAAAATTAAGGGGGAAAAGAACATCACCTCAGTTGTAATTATCAAAACTAATGGAAAGGTAATTTCCCACACATTTGTTGTTCCCATTTCATAGATGACTTTCAAAATGAATCATATTGTTACTGCAAAAGACAGTTGAAGAAACTCTCCAAGACTTGATTCAGAGTTTTAAAAAGCAGGCATTCTTTATTGCAGCACTGGGCATGCACACGAATCATTTCGCAAAGGTGAGCACACCTAAGTCTGCAAGCAGCATACATATATAAAAAAAAAATTATGCATATTTGCAACCTTTCTGGAAAATGTTTTATATTAGATTTCCTGAAACTAATTGTAATATTTGCATTTTAATTACACAGGTGCTTTTCTTGCTGAGTGGTGATCTTGAGGGCTCTCTGATGGTCGTGGATAGTCTTCTTGCTGACTCATCTCTGCTTGCCAATGTGAAAAGACTCTTGTGAATTACTTAACAATTGTGTCTGTATTTTAGGTTAGTTCTGATTTGTTCTTCATCTTGAAGAACCAGCTGGATCTGTCTTGACAAAAGCCCCCCTCCAGGTTTCTTCTCAGCCTCTTTAGGCACTGAAAGTTGCTTTAAGGTCTCCCTGGAGCTTTCTCCAGGCTGAACAAGCCCATCTTTATCAGTGTCTCTGCACAGGAGGGATGCTCAGCCCTTTGATCATCTTTGTGTCCTCCTCTGGACCCTCTCCAGTAGGTCCATGGTCTTCTTATGTTGGTGCTTGCAGAGATACATAAATCCCAGCTGTTTTAAAGGGACTAAACTATAAGAAGCCCATTTGCAAATAGGACTTCTTTTTCTTGGCTGTGAGTCATACCTGAGTTGTCAGTGATGTAGACACTGATTTCTTGTAGTGATGTGTTGCTGCGATTGAGAGACAGGACTCAGCTTGATGCAAGCAACGTGTCATTTTATTGTAGTTATACTGGGTTATTTATACAAGATCCGTGCTGTTTCTAGCTTAAACGCCCCTAGTTACAAGCTGCTGATTGGTGTAAAGCTTACAGGC
>WYDI02010842.1:0-14286 GCA_009867235.2 Psittacus erithacus | reverse complement strand
GGAGCAAGCTGCTCTAGTGGAAGGTGTCCCTGCCTGTGGCAGGGGTTGGAGCTGGATGAGCTTTAAGGTCCCTTCCAGCACAAACCACTCTGAGATTTTATTAAATGGATAGGACATCAGCTTCAGTGAAGCCACCTTCACAAATGGATCAGTACCATAGAAACCTGTGCTGGACCAGGCAGGTCTTTTCTGGTACAGGAGGCTACGACCTCATTTTATTGTGCTGATCTCCTGATTTCCAAGGATCAGAGAAGTTGGTGCTCCCCAGGGAAGAAGATGTGGCGCCCAAACACACAGCATCATGCAAAGAAACGATAAAATCTGTGAAGCTATAGAGCTCTGGGCCAGGTTTGGTGTGGGTTGTATGGCTTCAGGTTTAGGACTTCTTGGTTGTGGCAAGGTGTTTGCCTCACATCAGGACAAGAGCCCTCCCCAATGCCCCTCTGCTCTGCAGGTTCTCAGAATTTCTGAGTGATCACTAGTTTTTGTGTTTCTGGAGTGCCATCTTTTCTTCAAGCTCTGCCCATCTGCCCTGTTCACTTAGAGAGGTTCTGGAGTTCGGCAGCCAGCAGAGAATCCTTGTCCACCCTGACTTCCTTGGACAGTTTTCACTTAATTAGGTCCTCATTACAGTGTCTTTGTCCAGAGAGCATGTTAGCACCATGCACATCCGTTTCCTCTCCTGACTCACAGCTAATGGGGTTTTTAACTTTTAAGTAAACATATATATATATATGAAAAAAGCTAGGGAGGGAAATCACTTTTGAACCAGAATTGAAGGGCACAGAGAAGAGGAAAAGGAGTGTTAAGCAGATTTCGCCACCAGGCTCTCCAGAAGGTCCAAGTTTGCTCATCACTTGGCAGCCAGGCTAAATGTGCTGGGGAGCCCAGGGAGGAAGGTATCAAGAGAAAGGGGCTTTTACATGGCAAATTGAAAGGTCTCAAAGCAAATTTAGATCTTGCTGATCCTGACTCGCACCTTGAAGTTTCTACCCCACTCCTCGCTCCATTGGCACTGTTGTTTCTGGTCATATCAAAGGCTTTTGTCTTTGATGGCTGCTTTGCTCTTTTGGAGTTTTAATTTGGCTTCCTAGAACCTGCTTGGAAGTGGCCCCAGCAGCTCCAAAACGCAGTGCCCCTCTGCAGCTCTGGCAGCATCTTTTCCCTTCTGCCTTTGAGCTACAGAAGGGCATTTTGGCAGTGTAGGGCAAGCAGAGTGAGTAGGATTGAGGGGCACAGACGGATCGGATGGGTCAGAAGTATTTAAGAGCAAATTAGAAACACAGTCAACTCTAGTGAAGTCGTGTTTCTGTTTTAAATGGGTACCAAAGCTTTTTGAGACCTCAGATACAAAGGGAAATTCGAGAAATGAGAAGCCAGGAATGTGAAGCATGTGTGACGTCAGGCAGTATGGTATTTCATACTCTGGACATCAGATGATGCAGTTTGGGGCAGCGCAGTGTTGGCTCTGGAAAGAGAGAGAGAGGTGGGAGTCAGAGGAAGAAACCTCAGAGATGCTGGGGGAAGCCTCAGCTTCGCTGGTTCTGGGCTGCACTGTAGAGAGTGTGCAAACATGGACTGTAATAGCTGGAAACCCCCACGATGGGCTGTGACCTGCTCCTAGCAGAAGTTTCTGCTCTGTTTGTCAGGTTATTCAGCGCCTGAGAAGATGGATAATTCCAGCACCTCCCAGCTTGTAGCTGAACCAAGGTACAGCTACAGGTGATGGGTTTTTTTTCGGCGCTGAGGTTTGATGCTGCTGTCGTGTCAGGATCAGGCTGATAGTGACTTGGTGGCTGCCTTTGGAGAAAAAGTGAACCACTCCTTTAAGTACTAACCCAACTTGAATTTGGCTGCTAGTGATTCTTGCGTCTTTGCAAGCATGTGCTGCGCACGTGTTTCCCCACGTCCCCTCTGCATGTGGAGCCAGTCCGCACTGCTGAGCTACACTGTGATTTCTTCTTAACCAGTAAAAGCCATGTCCTCAAAAGATGTTTTATTTCAGAGGGGGAGCACAGAAGCAGTGACTCACCCTGCAATATCTTCTCCAGGCTTCTTGTAGCCCCTTTATACATTGGAAGCTGCTCCAAGGTTTCCCTTATAGCGGTCTCCTCACCTTTAATTTTCAAAAGCTGTCCAGAGTCCACCGTTGCCATTGTGGAAGCAATGGGCCAGTGCTTGCAGGGCAGAGGCGCACTGGGCACTCTCAGGGCCCACAACACAAAGCAAATGAAACAAGGGGAGAAGATGTGCCAGTGTAGTTACACACTGACAGCTTCCTGTAGCCACGTTTCTCAACACACCACCAACACAAGCACAGCTCAGTGGGTCAGTGTGCCCCACCACAGCGCACAGAGGTTTACAACCAGACAGCTGAAGCATATATAACTGAGAAAGAGCTGAGTGCAGCATTGCACTCTGATGGTATTTTAGCATTCAGCTCCTTGCACCGCATGGGAAACCTCTCATCTATTTTTTCATTTTCTTGTTGGAATATTTCTTCAGGAGAAATCATTATGCATTTCCCACTCGCCCCCCACAACATTTCAGGCTGGACGTCCTGAAATGGATCTCACTGAAATAGCTTGAGCCACATTTGACTCAGCCTTCAAATACAGCCTTCAAATCCTTCACCTCAGGTGTGTAGTCACAGCTTCTCAGGTCTATAGGTTTTCTGGGAATATAAAGCCAAACTAAAAAGTGACAACAGCAGGCTGTCTCATCCTCAGCTGTGCATCTGAAGTCTTTGGCCTCTTTTAAAGACAGTGGTTTCTCAGAAATTCTATTGCTGGGGAGGTACTGCAGCCCTTGATCTTGTAATCTGAGGAGCGCACAGGGAAGGAACCTGCTCATGCTGCTCAATGCCATCATGCCTAGGTACTGCTGGCAGCTTGATCTCCTAGACCATCACACAGTCCTCTCTAGCCCAGACTGTCTGAGGAGCTGTCTGCCTTTCGCATGCATGGCTGATTGTTTCTTCACCTTTTAATCTCGGAAGACCTCTTAGCCTGAGAAAAAAGGAAATACAATATCCACAGAATGTTTTCTGAAGTGCCTCCACACGATCTTCATTTCCAGCCAAACAAAACCAACATCGAATTCTTAACATTCAAGTAGAGTTTTTATTTTCTTTAGACTTTCTTCCTCCATTTATTGACTCTGGAATTCACAAATGTTTCCTACATCACCTTCGCAATGACTTTGCAGGATATTGTCACATCTGATATCCACAGACGTACAAAATCGCAGATGTTTTCAAAGCCAGAAATTGTATTGGCCACTTTGACCCAGACAGAGAAGCAATGTTGAGCCACAGAGAGAAAAGGTGGTGGTGGGGAAGTGCCCTTCATTTTTGCTTTTCCCAAATTGTGATGTTTCCTCTTGTTTGATCTCAAGGTTTAGTGCTCAGTTCAGTTTACTTGCACATATCTCCAGCATTGCTTTCTCTTCATGACCCCCCAGCTTCCATTCCCCAGGCTGTTACACCTCTCAGCTATTCCTAAATGCCCCCGAGGTTTTTGTGGACTATACTGGACTTGACTTTTGAATATAAAATTGAAATAGAGGCATCAAAAGAAGCACAACCAAAGCACTACCACAAAAATTTCACAAACAGATTTATTCCCCTTTACAGGTCTCCTTTGAAGAGCTGAGGAGCTGTTACATGAGTGCTGCCTTACAGTAGACATCCCCAGCTTCCATTGTGGTTTGTAGGAGGATGACAATAAAAATACCCCCAGAGCTCGGCTGTGCCTCAGAAACAGGAAGATTTCATATTTTCTCCTGCCTGGATAACAGCAATTCTGAACACTTGGAATTGAAGTGATGTGGTGACTTGGCAGAGCCTGTCAGCTTCCCCAGAAGAACATGAGCGTTTCTAAAGGAGCGCAAGAGCTTCTAAAGGAGGTTGCAGAATGTTAATTGCCTATGGATACTGTAAAATGAGAACTAAAATACCAAAGGTTGCTAGGTCACCATCAGTCATTTTTTTCCAGAATTCAAGCTGCAGCTCAGACTTGTTATAAAGGTAAAAGGCTTTTTCTTATGTACCTGCAGATGCAGGATGAGACTTGTCTCCCTGTCTTTCCCTCCCAGACTCAGGTCAGAAAACGCTATCTCCATCTGTAGAATCTGTGCAAGATTGACATTCTCCTCCGTGCGTTTCTGACGTGCAACCTTTAGAGGCTTTACCAGAGAAAGAAATTAGAATGAGCACAATAAAACCTGTAAAATAAGGAACATGGGTAAAGCAAATGGCTCTGCGTGCAAACAAACCTCTATCCTCCCCTCTTCAGATGACATGGGAGAGACCATTATGACCCCCTGAAACCCAGAGGCGCTGCTGGTGCAGGATTCATTCCTGCACTTTGAGCTTTTGCTGCAGAAAATCTGAAGGCTGATGGGTGAATATTTGCTTTCAGTGTGTGTGATGATTAGAGTGACCATGACTCCATAATGTCTCCAGCTGAGCTCTGTCCCTCCTGAGCAGGCACTATTTAATCTATCTGTCACTGCACTATGAACCAGCTCAAAGTCTCTGGCATCAACCAGACCCTCTGATGGTGCTGTGCTGAGTGGACATACCCAGCTTTTGCTCTTGCAAACCCTGCAAAGAGCAAACTGAGGTAGCAAAGCCAAGCTAGCCAGCGTTCTGGACTAATGAATGGAGCTGGTTAATTCAAAAGACAGCACGCTATGCTTCTGCTGTGTTCCTCTGCCTGCTCCTGGGTTAGCTCCTGCAGAGTTTGCAGGGGCTCTTTGCAGGGTCTGGCATGACCCTCTCCGGAGGACAGGGCCGTGTGTTACTGTTTTGGTGCTCACCGAGGAACATGTCATTATTTAGAGCTGGTGTTGCGGTATCAAAAATAGCTGAGTGTTAAATGAGGTCCACAGAGTAAAAGCGGGATGGACTGAGGATCTATAAGGTGCTCGTGATACAAAGAGATAAGTTTGATACAGATGCCCAGTGAGATACACCAATTTGTCAATGGTAGTAAAGGCTTTATCCTCTGTCCCCTTAAGAATAGAATGCAGACACTGGATTTGTCTCTCCATATTTCAGCATTTGTATTAAGAGGAGAGACAAAGGTCAACTCAATGTAAATACAAGATGAAAAACTTCCAGCTCAGCATCAGCATCTATCTTTAAGAATAAGGAGAAATAGTCAGGTTTCTGTAAGAGTCAGACCTAAATAATGAATGTGAGTAAGGAATGGGTCATCAAAAATTACTTAAATTCTGAATCTGAAATACTTCTGTGTCCTTGCCCTGTGAAGGACATTGAGCTTTGGCCTATTTGTGTGCTGTAAGAAATGCAACTTCTCTGGAAATATGTAGGGTTCTTCAAAAAGCCTCTGTGCTCCTGCTGCATTATGGCTCAGTATGTCCCAGTACCACAAGATGCATTTTCACAGTGGGGCAATGGCTCTGCTCTTGCTCCCTGCATCATCCCTACCCTTCTCCATAGTCCTGTTGAGCTGACCTTTGATCTGATCTCCCAGCTTTGCTGCTGGTGGAGACTGTACAAGTACTTAAACCACTCATGCCAGTGGTCTATCTATGATTCTGAATATACACAGAAACAGGAGCACAAATCTCATGATAGAGTGCTGTGGCAAGCAACTGAGTGCTTCACAATTACAGTTAGAAGGTCACTGGTGCCCTCATAGACCTGCTTGGTCCATCCTCTGCCCTTGGGTGAGATGAGCTCAGTCTATGTGAAACTCAAGAGAAGCTTGTCTTTCTGTAAGACTAACAAAGACAGACACTTAAGAGTCTTCAATGCAAGCAGCTTGTGGAAGGCTTTCCCAGCAGCTAATTCAAATCATCCCTGGACCAAATGCAGCCCCCATTTCTCATCCTGCGTGCCCCAGAGACTGAACAAGACCTCTTAGAAGACAGTCTCAGCACTACTGGTTCTGTACCTATCCCTTCTTCTGTAGCTTAAGCAACTCACAGCTTTCTAGAACTCTTGTCACCTTCACCACTTTCCTCTATGGTAACTGCCCCCTGGTCTTCCTGAAGTGTAAACCCAAGCCTGGATCCCAGCTCTGGCTGAGGCCTCTGTCAGAGTGTGATTGGAGAAAACCCCAATGCTGGACCCTGTTTCAGTTCATGATCCCAAGACTGAAACTGAGACGCAAATGAGGTCAAGTACCGGAACTGATCAGTTGGTTTATTACAAAAAGGCAACTGTTATTAAAAAGGGAAATTATTGTAATGGAGGGATAGCGATACGACAGATTGGAAAAAGGGCAGAAATGAAGCAAGAATTCGGGGTGCAGAGAGAGAGAGAAAGAAAGTCACCCCCATGGATCCAGTGGTGTCCCAGAGATCCATCAGTGGTGGCGGTGGCTGGAATCCCTCAGGGTTCGTAGTCAGTATCGGACCAGAGTGTCCCCCAAGAGTCTGTAGCCATCGGAGGTGGGTGCCCTCGTGAGGCCATCCTTCTGGAGTCGTCCCCTTGAAGGTGCCCTGATAGAGTTGCCCTCATGGTGATGTCTCATGGAGGGTGTTCCTCAGAGTCCGTAGTAGTCATCGGTGGCGAGTGTCCTCCGGAGGTGTCCTTCTGGAGTCATCCTTATGGCAATGGCTCCTTTTCATTATTACCTTTTTCCCCTTCTATAATTAGTTAGTTCTTCATGTCATGTATTACATGTTCTTGGTGGACCAGTTTCCCAGGTCTTGCAGCTGGCTCTTCAATTGCACCTGTCTGCAGCAATTCTTAGGATAATGGGCAGCAATTCCTCACACCAGTCTTCGAGATAATGGACAGGAAAAGTCTTAACTCCTCCCACACATCTCTGAGACAATGGATTGGTAGAATTCCATCTCAGCTAGATGATGGACAGTGAAATTCCATCTCAGCTTCTTATATCAATCTTTGAGACAATGGACAGTGGAGTCTGATTTCAGATCGGGCTCTTACAGCTTCCCCAGTGCTAAGAAGAACATCAAGATTGTGGTGCATATCTAGCAGCTGAAACACCCAATTACAGACCTCTATATGTAGTTTGGTCTTTTTGTAGCAGCAGAGTATCACTGCTTATGTATTCCTCCTTTTCTTCCTAAATCCTGCTCTCTAGCCGGTTGTTCCACACAGGACTACTGATGCCAAAGCACTATGGAGTATTACCCTTCTGTTTTTGTGGGTTTTGTTTGTTTTCCCTAGAGTGTGTCTCAAATTTACCAAGACATTTTGAAATTTAACCCTGATTTGGACGTGTTAACCCATCTTGGTGTCTTCCATGGCCTTAAAATGCCCATTCTTATTTCATCTTCCTGCTCCCGGGGCAGACATATGGGATGCCTCTTCATGCATCCCTCTGTGTAGCCACTGATGACAATTTCTGCACTCAGCTGTGTGGCCACCTCTTGTAGATTCAGTCATTCTCACTTCCTTACTAGAACGATGGCACTTGAAAGTCATACCCTTAAAGTACAAGCATACAATTCCCTTTTTGTCCACCCAACTGCTTTCCCAGTTTTAGAATGGAATTAAATATATGGCAGACAATTTGCTCTTGTTGAATACAAATGTGTATCTTCTTCTTTTCCAAGTCCTTGCAAATATTCAAGGCTAAGGGCTTCCCATTTAACGCCAGGTTTAATTCTGATCTCTGTCTGACTGCATTTGACTTTTTTGGCTATGTCAAAGAGGCATTAAATGTTTTGGTCACCTTTGTGTCACCTATTGTTATCTCTTAATCTACTGAAATAGCAGATCATATCTTTCCTTCGTCTTTCTCATGACTAATGTACAAAGAAAATGTCCAGCCTACCCATCTCCTCTAATAGTTACTGTTAACAGCCCAGCTTTCAGAGCAGTGATCTGCTATCAAAAGCAAAACAAAATTTAGCCATTATTTCTTTTCTTTTTACCCAATATGCTCTGACTTCTCTCTGTGGAGTGGTTGGTATCTCAGGAAAGCTTTAAAAATTCCTGTATTAGTGTAAGATTGAGAGTCCAATTCCTCCATTTCTGTCAAAACCATTGATAAATGGTGTCTCCAATAGGAAATGAACCCCAGAATCAACAAAGTCGCCGTTTACCAGCATTTCATACTTTGGTCCACCAGGTCTGATATCAGTTCAAATGAGGCACATTTGTAAGAGCAGATGAGCCAGGTGAAAAAGATTCTGTACCCATAAAGACATTAGGGAAGCTCTACCAGCCTCTAAATGCTCTTTAATGTGCCCAGAAACATAAATGCCTATTGCAATTGTATTTACTCCCCTAAGAGTCACTGATGGTTTTTATAATTTATGTATTTGTGGCTGCCCCATCCCTGGCAGTGTTCAAGGCCAGGTTGGATGGGGCTTGGAGCAACCTGCTTTAGTGGAAGGTGCCCATGACCGTGGCAGGCGGTTAGAACTGGATAAGCTTTAAGATCTCTTCCACCCAAACCATTCTATGATTATATGATATAATGTTTGGGGTAGCTTCCAATTCTTTTTCAATCTTTGGTTTCCATGGCCTCAGTGGTACTTTGGACCAATGGTCTGCACAAATTTTGTCTTCATTGTCACCATGCACAGCCTAATTTTCAGATTATTTGGAGAGCTGGCACACAGTGCCAGCTGGCTTTGCTTGGAATGTTCATCCCTAAACATGGTTTGGAAGTCCCCCAGCTGCCTTGCTGTACTACATGGCAAACACTGCAACAGGCTTCCTAGAGAGGTGGTCACTGCACCCAGCCTGTCAGTGTTGAAGAGGCATTTGGACAATGCCCTCAACAGCATGCTTTAACTTTTGGTCAGCCCTGAATTGGTCAGGCAATTGGACTACATGATTGTTGTAGGCACCTTTCAGCTGAACTGTTCTAGTCTAGTCTAGTCTAGTCTATCCTATTCTGTTCTATCCCATCCCACCCCATGCCATACCATCCATCCTATCCCATCCCATCCTAACCTATCCTATCCTATGTCAGTAGCTCAGCTGCAGAGCTGCAATCGCCTTTCCGATATGGCACAAGTCCAACATGTCAGCAGCGACACAGTCGGGTTCATGGGAAAACTATAATTCATCATCCATTTAAAATGACATGTCTCCTTTAGGATTTCCATACATCTGCTTTAGCTGGCCAGAACTCGCCTCAGAAATTACGGAGTTTGCCTCAGGATACTCAAGCCCTGCTTTGCAGGATGTTTGATTAGTGTAGCCCAGAGCCTTGTCAATTAGAATAAGCATGGCAGAAAAGAGCAGTGAAGGTGGCCCAATAATCAATCTTGTCCTAATGATGCCTCCTAAGCCTGAGGCTGAGGAACGCCAGCAGCCATGGGGAGGGATGCAGCCAGGGACCAAATTCAGACCCCAAACTCCTCTCTTTTCTCGAGTGGCACTTTTCCCTACAAATCGGTGCTGCTCCTGAGTGTGGGCACGGGTGTCAGAGCTGATCCCTGTGGGCCGACGCTGTGGGGTCACGCTGCTGCTGAGGCAGGACTTGCTACCTCTGTGACACTGCTCCTTACCCTCCCTCCTCCCAAAACTCTTCTGCAACAAAATTCTGGTAACAGAATTGAAATCAGATCATTTGTAGGAGTAGGGCCGATCCCTTAGCGCTAAACCCACTAAATACAGGGTTCATTTTGAGCAAATCACTTTCACTCAAATCAGCTATAAACACTTCAGCTTTTACAAAGAGTCTCACCCCCCTGAGGGCAGCATTAGCCAACGCAGTTGTGAGCAAAGGGCTTGACATCCATTCGCTTTCTGCTGCTGAACAATCAAGTACCAGGATCTTTTATACATTTAAATGGTATTCACCTAACAAATGGCAAATGTTCCACAGCTACTATTATATCCTACTGCTAATGAGCAGGCAGTGCTGGTTCCTGATTTCTGGGGGGCTAAGTCCTGCGGGTTTTATGCAGTTTTCTAGGAAGAAATTTGCTTGGATAAATCTAGGGGCTGTAAGCCTGGCCATTATGGTAGGGCGTTGAATGGCACCTCACAGGCAGAACTCACATCATAGGAAGCTGCCGGTTTTCCTTAGCCTAAGTGCCTGCGTTTGGGGTGAGGCTGTTATTTAGCTCAATTACTGGTTGCACTGTCCAAATTAACTTCTAGGATCAAATTGTAAATATTGAAAATAACCATAATTCTGCTTCCCAGAGCAGTCCAGAGCTTACAAAGGACCCAACCTTCAGCTGATGTGTTTAAGAGATCTTGGCTACAGTCCGTCGGGATGTGCTGATTTATACCAAGGGACCTTAGCAGCTCATTAATTTTGCAAATCAAGCATTTGGACCTTGGGAAATGCCTTTAGGAAATGTAACCAGGTTTCTGGTGCACCTTAATTGCTGATGTTCATTATGTTGATTGGTGAACAGAGATGCCACTGGAGTAAAGGCTGAGGCTTACACAGTTTAACAAATGAGTTCTTCTGAAGTCTGTTCTATATGGAAAATTGATCAGGATAATTATACCACCATTATCATTTTACCAGTTCAACTCCCACTCACATCCCTTCCTACAGATGCTTTTTACAGTTTAGTGGCTTTGCTTTGCTTTGCTTCAACACAATGCAAGATAAAACAAAAAACTAAGCTGCCTACAAGTGCTCATGTGAGGAGTTGCACTTGTGGGAGTATAATTATCCTGGTAGAGTTAAGTTGTTGAATTTTCTTTTGCAAGCAGACTAAATCTGTGTGCCTACACCCATATAAATCCTTGAATTCCACTGAAATTTGCACCAGAGGTGCTGAGATTTCTTGACTTCATGGTGGTAAGAACAGGCATTCCTAGGACTGAGCACCCTATTTATCCACTATTGATTATAGGGAGGCTGTTTTGGAGCTAACTTAAATCACCAAGTACCAATTTGTGCTTTTATAATGAACATGACTATTTGGGAAGTGCCTCAGCTCCATCTGAAAGTCAGCAGCCTTCTAAGGAGCAGATTAGGACATGTCTGAGGAAAAGTGGGATCTGTACTGAAACTTCATGCAAGGATACATGCCAGATAAAGGAAATATTGACACAGGCAGCAGGGCTGGAGCTCTTCTGTAGATGACAGCACTGGCAGGCAGCTTAACATGATTACAAAGGGCCAAATCCTGCCATTATTGACCCAAACAATGCCCAAATACAGAACAAACTCATGGAAATTAAAGTGTGTCAAGTACCTGCACCCACATCTGCACTATGGGACTGCATGTAAAAAGAAGCAAGAAGCTGAAAATCTTGGCAAGGTCAGCCTATGATTTAATAGCTTTCTGAGCATCACAAAATAATGTTCCTGGGATTTACCTAAAATCACATTTGGCCCATATAACCCCGGAATCCTGTCATCTAACAACTAGCATGTGCTTTTCATTAAAAAATCAGATGTTGAGAATTCATCTAGTCTGTGTATAATAAAGGATCTCATCATTTTACTTCTCAAGGGTATGTAGGTCTTCAGAAGACAAGAGTCTGAGATAACTGTGAAGTATCACAGCCACTGAGGTTGAGAGGAGCCCTGGAGATCGTCTAGTCCTGCTACAGCAGCTCACTCAGCACCGAGCCTGTTGGCTTTTGAATGTCTCCAAATCCTGCCTGGGCAACCTGCTCCAGTGCTGAACCAGCAAAGAAGGAAGGTGCCAACCTGGCTATCCTTGATGCCTAGCAAAGGCCAAAGCCATTGAGCTGCAGCAAAAGCATCACAGGCTTTTTCCTTCCTGACCACTCAGTATCTTGTCCAGTGTGAGAGACCAAAAGAGCCTGTCCACATTGGCCAGTCCACATTGGCCTGTCCACACCAGGGTGCCATTCTATATACATAAGGCAGTTGTTTATCATTCTCTGCTAGGTCCAGGGTCTCCTCTGGTCACCTCTTGGCAGAGTTGAGGAAGCTTTGAGCATGTATCTGGATCAGACACAGGGAGTTTAACCCAGGCTTTGGCCAGAAGTCTCCAGTCCAGGCTGTAAGCAGAAAGGTAGTGCCAGGACACGGGGTGGGTTAGCCCATAAGGCATAGAAGGGCTGAGTATCTCCAAGAGAAGATGGCTGCTCGATAGAGCATTAGCAAATGTCAGCATGTGTGTTGGATTTAAACAGCTGAAGAGATATTTAGGCATCAAAACCCATTTGTGGATGTAACTGATGCCCCTCACTGGAATAGCCATAACAAACTTGAAACAGGAGATTCTCTCTGCTGCTGAAGCTATGCACAAACAGTAATAAATATTTCAAATGAAATTGTAATGTGAAAGTCATATTTTTATAGATTTTTTTTCTTCCAGGCTACTGGGGTAGTATTTGGCTCAGCCAAGACAACTGCCCTTTTTGCTTTGAGCAATGGTGAGTTACGTACATTAGCCAACCTAAATCCCAGTATGCATTGCACAGGCACAGTTTGGGTAATTTGTAAAGGCTCTTAATTCAGCCTGTAAAGGTGTCAGGAACCTGTACAGGAATAGAAACTGCAACACAGCTCGCTATAAGGCAGAAGTCTGATTTTCCAAGCATTATGATCACGGAGTGAAGAAAAGCCCTGCCTTTATTCCATTGAAGAAATCTGATCAAGCAGTATATTTGAAGACATCCTGAGCTGCTCACAGATGCTGAAAGAGATGAAAAGAGAGACCAAAACTGTGGAATAAATCATTTGCCCAATTCTGCTGGCAATGTGACACCAGATTACTTGGAAGTTCTGGGATGTTTCCAGACAGGAAAAACTAGTTCATTTTATTTGAGATTCCAGCCTTGGTTTGTACTGAAAGCACTTCACGGGAGAAGCAAAGCATTCAACCATCCTCCCAGCCACAACTGCTGCTGCTGCGTTTGAAACTTGCTCTTTATTTTGTGCACTTCAGTTCTTTTCAGGATGTCAGAAATCTGCCTGTGTGCTGCAGGGGCACCGTGAGAGAAGGTGAGTTTCATCTTGTTTGCAGAGACAACGGGGATGGATCTGCCCACATGAGATTCAGTGACAGGAAGGTTTTCATTACAGTTAATAAGGATAAGCCATGGGAACTCCATGAAATGATCAAACATCCTGCTTTAACGAGTTTGCATAGGTCCTTGTCCTAAGCTGATGGAGGTTTGAAGGTAATAGGATGTGACTGCAGGACATTTATTGCTTGTTCTGTCATTGCGGTTGAGGGTTAATGTAAAGTTTGGGATTTTTCCTGATTTTACTCTTTTAGTAAAACAATAGGTTTACTCTAACTGAATTTTGAGGTAACACTTCCTAGACTGTGTCTACTAGTGCAGTCTGGGCAGTCTCAGCTCACCATTCACTACAGGTTTGGTCTGGATCAAGCACAAGCATTGATCACATTTCTGCTGGGTTAATCAGACTGCGTGACACTGCATTAACGCTGTCTTTCTGCTGGCGCTGGGACGGGCAATACCAGATCAGGCCAAATGTCTGCTAAAACAAGGTTCCCTTGTGAGCAGTCTCAGGTAAATCTGAACTAGCAAAGTGCTTGTGCCAGCTCAGTGCTTCACGTGAACTGTTAGTAAACATTTTGATACTGAGGCGGATGATTTACTGTCTCTTAGATACTGTTGGAATGAGCTGATCTCCTCCTGCCATAGCACACTGTTACTTTGCTTAAACTACGGATGGGTTTTAGAGCAGCCTGATGGCTTAATCTCAGGTCATTTGTGCCAGGAGGAAGGATAAGGAGGGAAAGGCCTGGAATGAGGAGAGAAGAGAGCAAGTATGCAGGATCACAGGACCACTGAGGTTGGAAGGATCTCTGCAGACCAGCTGCTCCAACTCCACTGCCTTAAGGAGGGTCACGTAGGACAGATCCCTGAGATCTGCTGGGCTCAAAGCACGGGAAGAGTTCTTTTGGACAGAAGATGCTCCAAAAGGCCCTTCTGGGCCACTGCTCCATTTCAAAGCCACTCTGACCTCCTTGCACCAGGGGTACTTGCAACTCACATTTATTTTGCTTGGCATTAGGCACTCCTGCAGTTAGGATTAAGGTGATCGTCTAGACAAAGGAATTTTTAGACGAAAACAGCAAAATGTGTGCTGATGATTCTCCATAGCAGCAGCCCTAAGAGGAATCTTATGAGCCGTGGACTGAGGGCTGATCACAAGCAGACCAGTAGGACGGCAGCAAGGAAAAGGGAAGGTGTGATAATTCACAACATGAATGGATTAGACCAAGGTCCATCAAAATAACTACCTTGAAGACTGTAGCTCATCAAGTGCAATGCATAGGTAACCTTCTTTAACTTAACTTCTGTAAGTTAACTTCTGTAAGTTAACTTCTTTAACTTAACTTCTTTAACTTAACTTCTTTAACTTAACTTCTTTAACTTAACTTCTTTAACTTAACTTCTTT
>WYDI02010839.1:0-42115 GCA_009867235.2 Psittacus erithacus | reverse complement strand
AAAGGAAAAGGAAAAGGAAAAGGAAAAGGAAAAGGAAAAGGAAAAGGAAAAGGAAAAGGAAAAGGAAAAGGAAAAAGCTGTTTATTGAACTTACAGTTTTTAAATACAGAAAAAAGGAAGACACTTGGGCTAGTCTACCAATGCTGAATAAAAGATCAGGTCTACCCTGGGAAGAATGCAATATCAACTGAGAAAAGTTCGCAGAAAGATAGCATTATTATGCCACTGCTGTAAAAAAAAAAAAAAAAAAAAAAAAAAAGTGTCTTGTCCATTCTCAAGAGAACTATAAAGGTGGTACATTGATTGTGAGTAGATCAATGTATAACATTACAGCACTAGTATTTTCCCTTCCACCTGGAATGTTAATATAGCTAATTCCTGATAGGACTGCCCTCACTTCACTGAAAAGGTAGCTTTGGGCTAGGTAATAAGTGGTAAAACAGATTAATACAGTGACCTGTAAAACAATTTAAGAGCTAATGCTAGTAGTAAATAAGTATATGGAAATATGATTTGTGAAGCAAAGATAGAAAATACACGTTTTTATTCTGACATTTAATTAAACTTATTAATTTTTATTAAAATCAAGTTCATATATTTGTTAGTAGGCTGAATGTACAAGAAAGCATTTAACAATTTCCATAATGGTTGCCAAATGAAATTATTGCCATTTCTTCAGCATCAGATCAGCATACTGTCTTTTAAAATAAGTATTTCTTTACTAGCAAGCTGGTAAAATTCAAGCCTGATATAAAAAAAATAGGTAAGAGCCACAGAAACTTCCCTGGCTATTACTGTGACTATATCAAGCAAACAAATGACACATTCCTTGCAAGAATACTAAGCAAAACAACTAAACTATAGACGTAAACTCAACAGACTGATAGGTGGACTGCCTAAATGAAGGTTTTTGTTTGGGTATTTTTTAAATATTAATTGGAAAGAGCTATACTTCATAAATTATACATTTCTTGACTCAGAATCTGTTTATTGAAGTTAAGGTGTTTTTTAAGTGTATAAGCAAGTTCAGCAAAACAAATAAGAGATGAAGGAGAATTCAATGACAAAAAAGGGGGGGGTAGCATATATTTTATGGTTGTATTATAATTCTTGCAATGAATGTTAACTCTCAAAAACTTAAATATATTTCAGTTCAGGATATGGCAAACATGCAGTTCATAATATTTGAAGAGTAATTATAAGGGGTATTTATTCATTTTTTTTAGGGAGCAACTTATTTTGAGTAGATCAAGCACAAAACAAATTTTCATCTATAGCTACCTACTCTCCCTACTTCTATTACAGAATTTAAAGTTGTCTGACTTTGTGAGCACCATTACAATGTGTACTGTAATGAAAACAAACTGCAGTCCCAATAAGTGCCATGAAACAGCCAAGTTTGTGCAACACTATATCAGAGTTAGATCTTCCAATCTTGTCCTTCTGTCACACAGAAGATCTTTAAGCAGAACAGGCAATTCACATAATATTGGACTTCAGCAACCTCTTCTGGCATCCCCCAGTTTCTTAAATGTTGTCTAAGGTAGGACCCAGATGATCCTTTTAGCTAAGTGGTCCTCTAAGATCCAGAGGTGCATCCTAGTCACATCCCATTCCCATGGTAGCACAAGACACAAGTGTATCTCAGGTCTTCCTTTTTTCTCCTATTTTCCTCCTCAGTCACTCTTTCATCTGTAAAAATGTGACTTTGCTGTCAGTAGCAAAGCTTCATGTGTGTGAGTAGAAAGGAAGGTGAAAAATGGTAAGGACAGGTTAGCAGGCTACCTTCTGACATGTTTTCTAGTTCATCTGGATGTACCCAGAAATCATTCTGGAAAAGAAAAATGTAATCTCAATAACGACTGCAGATATTTATGAGAAACTCTCTGCCTGGATGCCCATGCAAATCAGCTAATAATATCAGACTGACCTTCCATAGCCACAGACAGCAGAATTAACTTCTAGGGACTATATTCCTTTTATTAAGCAATTGTAAACAAGTTGAGAAGTTGCATTTGTCAATCAATAAAAAATCTTTAAAAGTGAATAGAAATATGTATGTAACTAAAGATATTTATTCTAGGTACCCTTAAATTAGTGCAGAACAAGGTAGTTTAACTTCCTGAAGGCATTAAACACCACAACAACAAAGCACTGCACCAATAGCTGCTTCAAGGCAATACAAAAGAGTCTAGGTTCAGAAACTTACAAGATTTAATCTACTAGCTGACAACATTATTGTGTAGGCATTTGCAATTACTCCCAGGCAACTCAGAGAATGCTAGTAAAATACTGAATGGCATAAAATAAAGATACTCTACACACCTGTCCAGACAATGTCAGGCAGGATCAGGAATATTACAAAAAGCAGCAGTAAAGCTTGTAGCTCAGTGGAAAAATTGGCACGATATCCTAAGGTGCCAACATCTTAAACTCCAATAGTGTCAACAAAATAGACTTTTTTTCAGGAATGTTTGTTTAAATAAAATATATTATATTAGTCCAAACAAATGTTATGCTGCTAATTCTGCATATTTTTTTATGGGGAAAAGTTTGCTACTACTATAGTCTGTCAATAGGAATTGAGAAAGTCCAAACCTGTATCCCCGTTTCAGTTCTTATACTTTCTAGATATCTATTTTCACAATTTTTTTTTTCATTTCAGCAATGATGCAAGAATTTAATAAATTCCAGGAAATAATAGCTATATTGAGTTTGCACTTGATGAAGTGTCTACCAGATAGTTAGGCTGTACATTAAACAAGTTAATTTCAATAGCTTATATCAGAAAAAAAAAAAAAAGTCCTTTTCAGTTAGTTAAAGGCTTTTGGTTGAAGTCAGTCTGTGGATCATGCTTTTGATTTTCAAAGTTTAATTGAATTCTGAAAATAATACCTGATAAATAATTATTTTAGCCTCTTTTCTTTTTTTTTTTAACTCCTTATTTGGAGGAAAGAATACACTAGTAATTCCTTTGCATCAAGGGTAAATGCCCACTGTTTCTTCCATTGAAATAGATAAGAATATTAGGGTATTGCAGCATGTAGGATCCTTTTTTTAAGATACTGAGCAGATTACAAAATATTCTACTTTTACTTCCCCAGATACTAGACAGAGATTATAGAAAGTCCTTAAACTTCTTTCATAATGCTAATGCTCATCTAACTTTTTTCATACTTTGAGTTTGCTGTTAATTTATCCTTTTTTTTTAATCATCCTACAAATACGACGTGATTCACTAAGTCAGAACAACCTTTTAAATTCCAGCCGCTAATTTCTTCAAAGGTACTTAAAAATGATGCCTATTAAAAATGAACTCCCTTACCCTTACATTGTGAGGAAGAAACATCAGTTTGTAAAAGAGTGTAGATAAAATACCTTTGGTGAAGCCCACAATATATTCAAATACTTCATAAGTAAGCTAACAAGATACTCTGCAGAACCACCTGTAAGCCAAAGTCAGGGAATGGACAGCCTTCTCACTGATGTCCCATTTGATAACTAAGAAAACTTTAAGGGAACTTGACGCAGTTATTCATAACTGCAGTATGTCAAAGAAATGATGGAATGAAGCATGATAGCACTTTGGTTAAATTTGGATTGCTTTTTGGAAACTGCTTAATATTCAATTTAGGTAACGTATGCAACAGAAACCAAGATATGTCCCTAGGCATTTTCTTTCACAGAATTATCAAAAGCATTGCGACGTGGGCTGTAATATTTATGATAGCAGATATTACGGTATAATGCAGTTTGTTAAATATAACATTTTATATTCCAAGTAGAGAGAAGAAAACATGCAAGTATGTAGAGAGAGAGTTAAGGCCCTGAAAGTAATTCTACTATCCAGTAAACTGATTTTATCCAGCTGTCTTTAAATACACAGAACAAAGATAATTAGAAATATAAATTAAACTTTCCCATTGTTAAGAACTTTTCTACAGTATATAATTGTATTACATCCTGGTCAACGAAGCTTTCCCAAGCTGGACTTCTGCAAAAGCATTGATCTCAGTAGAGCTCTACTGAATTTTAACTATTAAAGTAACCTATCATAATTTTAGGTTTCACTAGTTTTTGTGCATGAGTTACTATTTTCAGTAATAATTCTCGATCTTTTAATAGCCTTCATATAAGAAGAAGAATTACGAATCATTATGAACTAGTATCTAGTAAGATTTTAGTACAGCTACCAGCCTTTAAAGCAATACATGGTATCTATGTAGCATGATACCTCTCCAGTGCCTTTCTTTTTAGTGTAATAGTTATACCATATGGCACAAATTATGTTAAAATTCTCTGAAATAGCTATGCATGTATAAAAATGTGTTTGTATGTGCATAAAGCTCATAAGGAAATAGCTCCAAGGTAAATTTACAATTCTGCTACCATTAATCAGACACTTCATAAGGAAACATCCAATTACTGTTCATCCAGGTCTCTGTGGGACCTATTTCTTTTGATCTTTATAGCGGCCTCTTTCCATTCCATTGCCCATTTCTTATCCTCCCTGGATTATTTTCCACATCAAAGCAGATCTTTCTTGCCTCTATAGACTTCTCAATTTTGATCTTTTTACCATCATCATGAGAGAGAGAAAGCAGAAAAAATAATACTTATTATACACCATGTCAACCTCTATTGTATGCAGTATGTTTACTAAGGCTTCACAGAAAGTAGCAGCAGCTAAACTTCTAAAATTTTGGTTTATCAAAAGTTTTGCTGCCAAGAGAATTAGTGTGAGAAGAAATGATAGATAATGAGTCATGAATCTATCAATTCCCCTCAATATTTAACCAGCCATTAGTAATTGTTCATTCAAGAAGCCAGTTTCATAAGAAGAAAATCTAATAGCTATTTTCACCTCTAGTACTTTAATAAATAAACCCATTTCTGGCTTACACTAGTGACAAATATGGAATCACTGTGAATTGATTAGCTGATTAATTTGGATGTACTGTAATTTTAGAGAACTGGAACAAATATGATGTCTTACATTTTTAGAGACAGATCTGCAAAGGAACAAAAACAGCTATTATAATCTCAGTGAAATATCTGTTTATCTAGATTTATAGCAAACCAGTTTTGTTCATGGAGAATGGGGAACAAATCCTAAGCTTCACTTCCAACCTTACAGCAAAAGTTATACTCTCAGGTTTCTAAAGTGTTTTTTGTGACTCTTCAGTCTGTTCTCCAAGTAATTAATTCCATACACTCAGACAGAATAATTGTTAACTCTGGTGACAAAACACAGCAAGTTGCAATCAAATTTAGATAAGACCAGTGACATGTACAATTTTACCAACTATGAAGCACGTGTGACCTTTCTGATTTCTCGGTCAGAATTACTTCAGTAGATCTATATGGTTGAAACAATCAGCCAGTCTTATTTCTTATACTGGTTGTAATTTCAAAGCTGAGCCGCAAGGTATCCTTTGTTGATTTTTTGGGTTTTTTTCCCTTTCATACTGTAAACGCTCACAAAGCAATGTGGAGATAAAGGAAGAATGTAATGAGAAAAAGATTGGAAGCAGAACATTTGATAAAGCGACAGAAAGCAAGTTCAAGAGAAATAAGAATGCAAATATGGATATGCTCCTGTTTGAATTTTTTTTTAAATTCATGCCTCCAATTTAACACACAACATTCAAAAGAGATTATTATTATTATTATGGGAACATGACAACAATATTACTATTCTATCACAACAAAAATGTTTATGTTCTGTTTATTTGTAATTTTTACAAGTCAAGTTTCTATTTTGAGCAAGTCACCCTGACAGAAATTCACAGAGTTCAGCGGATGTTTATTTATTTTATGGGCTTTGTTTGTTTGGGTTTTTTAATTGTAAATCTTTGGACAAAAGTTAAAATCTTGGCTATACAGCAGTCATATGAGCTTTGCCTAACTTCCACACTCGGGAAGCATTTCTATTTAACCAAGCTGAGACAGATCTGGAGTCATTATCTCTACATACTCTATTACAAATAACTATCCTTGGTTTGATGAGACAGTCCTAGATATAAAACCAGAAATAGCACTACAAAGTCGCTGGGATTACAGATTACAGTACAGTAAGAAATGACATAAAACTAAGAATCTATTTACTACAGCTACCAGTATACATCACTGTAACAAACATATAATAGAAAGAGCAAAAAAGGCTTGGATTTCTTGAGTAATTGTTTTCCTTTTTACTCATATAAAACCAATGCTTAAGCATCTTTAAAAGTGATCTCAACTTCAGAACTTCAAAATAGAAGTAATCCTAATCAAGAATTAGCATTAACAAAAATTCTACATAGACACATTGTTTGCTGTTTTTATACTTAACTCAAAAATTGAAAATGACCTTTCATAAAAATATTAAACAAAAAAAAACCCGAACAACAAACCCCACGCAGTCTACCCTACATCAAGATCTGGCATGGAAAATTAAATAGCATTCTTACCACAAGAATAAAAACTTCACAACTAATGAGGTGTTATGTGAAAATGCTATCTGATTAACTATTGCCGGAACATTCCTTGGGGGAAAACAGGATCATATTCACCCATTTAAAGTAAGTTTCATTGTAGTGTTATAAATTTAGCTTTTCTGTCTAACATCAGAGCACTCCTGGTAGTTATGATATTTTAAAATGTTTTAGATTGATTTAAAGGCGGTGGTGTATGAAAGCATGCCTGTATGAAAGGTGACCATTTATCCATTAAAGGTTGAATGTGTTTGAATGTGATAACAAAAACAATTGCATATAGTAAGACACAACAAGATATTGACCAAACACTTTAAAAACAGTAAAATATTTGAAGGAATTTCTCATAAGCAGTCTTTCCCGATTAATACTATAGCTGTTATAAAATGGGTACAAGATTAATATCCTTTCAAATAATTTGTGCTGAGAAAGCTGGCATCTGATAAAATTGAAATGGGGGTGGAGAGGGGGTAGGAGGCAGTGGCTTAAAGTGAAATGTGTTGTTATTTTTTCCCTTTTTAAATAATTTACTTGGAGAGCACTAAAATGAGAGACAATCAGAGAGGATTACAGAAATTAAGACTGTGGTCTACACTTCTAAAATCACTGAATGATAACAAAACCATGAGAAAATAAGTACATAAAGATACTAAATATCTGTATTGTAAATCTTAGCCTGACGTGAGAAGGAAATGAGATTAAACAAAACTAAGCATGTTTTTTTGGTTAGGTTTTTTTATTGTTGTTGTTTCTTTTTTTTTTTTTTTTAAGGAATAAGTATATAGTATATAAAAACCTTAATGTCTTTTTTGGCTGTTTCATAATCATTTCTACCCAGTGATGAAACAAGATATCAATAATTGAAAAAAACCACTGTTGTTTTCAAAGTATAATATGTGATACATAATGTGATAACATGATCCATATTTCTAATAATATGATCCATATTTCTTCTCCCTATAACTCCGTTGTTAACCATAGACATGATGTTTGTGGTATTAATGATGCTGCTCATCTTCAAGAAATCTTTCTTTACAGTTTAGCATCCAATGACCTTGCAATATGGTTTTTGTTTTGTTTGCTTTTTCTTTTTACAAGTAATTGTTGAAGATTTATCTTTTTTATCCAGCTGATAAATTTTCCCTAAATTTTGTTTCTTATGTTTATTCTCATAAGACAGTTTACAGTTCTTCAGAAGCTGCTATCTGGGAACAATTAAAAGAATTAAGTTTGTACGTTTGAATGTAAAAGTGCAGAAGAAATAAAAATAATGCTATTCCAGTGTTTTATTAACTAGACTACTTTATAGTGTGTTTGTTGATACGCTTGGCAATACTGAATGAGAGACAGTTTTTCATCATAAAATCAAGATGATTTTCAGGCATTTGCAATAGGTAATAAGTCATGTTGACATCTAATGTCTGTATGGTTATCAACAAAGACTTATTTAAATGTCTTAGCAGATGGTTTTATTTGATTAATTTTAATTTCAGTTGCTGTGAAATACAGTATTAGAAGCACTATGATAACGTTCATATTGTCTTGTTTGGCCATAGTTGGATCCTGGTGAGAATGGATTTATGGGTACTCTGCTGACTGCCTGTGTTGACAAGATGTTCCCCTAAGACATTATAAAATTAATATGTGCTATTTGAAGTCTCAGACACAAGTGCTAGCAGTCTGGAATAGCCCATAGTGTAAAGTATAGTTTTCTGAACACTGATGGGGTTTTACAGAAGTTACAGAAATGGAAAAATTAATAGGCGTATCCTGATCCTATCAGCAATACTGCAGAAGCATTGCCTTCTCCACCGAATGTGTATCTGTGTCCATGTGTGTGTGTGTATGTATATATATACACACACACATATAATATACGTAGATATACATATATATGAATAGATATGTATATCTATGTATACGTGTATACACATATATGTATATATATGTACCCATATATGTATTTATCTCTGCTTAGATAAAAATGCTTTGATCTTCAATTATAGAGTTTCTATACATAATTTTATTTCGTTGTGGGTTTTAGCACCATAGTATACTAAATCAGTGGCTGAATTGAATTTGAATGAAGGATTAAATTTTTTAGTTTTTTCAACATGAATTCTTATATATGGTGTACAACACATCAGTACATAGCCAGAAAACACAGCAGATAGGTGACCACATGATCTTATTCTGCAAACAGGCAGGTTATTCAACAAAATGACCACACAAGAGCCCACACTTCCAGCTGGGAAGCCCCATTGGAGCTGATGACAGTAGCCTCAGGTAATTGGGAAAATTCCTACACCGTGTATCTACCCATAAGTGAGGCTTCTAATTCGGCTACAGGAGGATCCTGCTTTTATACTCTTAAAAAAACAACCGGCTTTATGCCAGCTCTGTAACTGTTTACTCATGTGGCCATGCAGTTTCTCATGATCTAAGTGTCGTCCACGCCAACAGCGTTGGCCAGGCACCCCAGCATCATAGAAGCTGCACCCTTACGTTTTCCTGCCTTTTTCCGACAAATAGTCACAATGAACATAAATATATATACTTTATTGAATGCACTTTGACAAAAATGTGCTTTGTTATGTCTCTAAAATGAGGATCAACTCTTAGGTACTCATCCATTACAGATATCAGACTGAAACGTAGTAATAAAAGAACTGCAAACTGTTGGCGCGGGAGTCACAGACAATGCTGAGCCGATCAATGTGATCCAGCGAATGCAATTTATTTAGTATTACACATCCCTTTCATAGTCTCCTAAGCGCTTAGCAGTAACTTTCCACTGTTACAATCCCTTATCATCCCGAGTTAGCAAAGTATTTGAGGATTGCAGCACATCCTGCTTTATCTTGCAAACAGCTCTCATTGTCTTGCTAAGCGTTCTTTCCCATTCATTATGCTTTTCACAGTTCCTGAGGCTCAGGCTGATTAGGTCATTAGCACCTGGTGTTTTCCTTGATGTTCCCAAGGCTTTAATTAATTTCATAATAGCAGCAGTTTTACTTCTGCAAAGCCTTAGTTTACTTCAGCCTTTGGCCCACTGCGGCCTGTTGCTCAGGCCTGTTGCTCAGGCCTGACTATTGTCAATACCATTGTTAACTTTAACTTGACCCGTACCACTGCTCATAGATGTTACCTATCCACATATTCACCCATTTTATTTTGAGCAGTGGTTAGGATATCTGCCTGTGGTCCCAGTAGTTGTCAAAGTCAGAGGTAAGTTCTGCCATCAATGTTGGTTGTTGGACGATCCATATCTTCTTGACAGCCTTGGTGATGATAGCTTTTCCGCATGCAAAGAGTCCACAACCGATGGCTAACAATACAAGCAGCGTGATCAACAATTGTCCTAGGCTATATAAAAGCCGTCGCAGCCACCAACCAAAACCTAGCTGCAAAAGCCAATCATCTAACCCTTGTTCAATCTTTATCTTGCATCCATGTTCCTGTAGTTGTTGTAACTCTTGGTGAATTGACTGAGAGTGATCGGAAAGATTGAAACAGCATAAGCCATCAAAGTCACTACAGCCATGACCGTGAGCTAATAGCAAAAAATCAATAGCAGCGCAGTTTTGCAATATAGCTTGGCAACTGCTATCCACATCTCTCATAAGATTTGTTAAGACTTCTGAAGTGAGGTTAGCCTGCTTTGCAACCCAACAAGCCAATTTCTGCAAGTTTGCGTTAGCTATTGCTGATGCGCATCCAGGGCAAAAAATACTTGCCAATGCAGTTTCGGTTTTCCCTATTAAAGATACGGAATCACTGCAGGTACTCTTTCAAGCAGTGAGAGACCTCTGAGATCGAATAGGAGTAGTTCTGTTTAGCAAAGACACTGATGGGGCAAGGAGACCAAGTCATCCCAAGTAACATGGTCCACCAATGGGGATTTTTGGAATAGCTTGCCAGGCACGATTGCCACAAATTAAAAAGACCCCTTTTGGAAGGGCTAAAGGTGCGCTTGGGTAGAGTTTATACCAAGGTACTGGGTTTTCCAGTCCCACGACTCCTCCACACCAAGCCTGAGCTATCTCAAGAATACTCCATCTTCCATAAACACCTGATCCAGTCACATTTGCCCAAGACCCTTTTTCCTCCCAACACATTGCAACGGTGTGCGAGCTCCCACATCTTAGTTTAACTGCACTGCTGACTGCATTAGCAATTTTATAGCCTCTGAATACAAAACAGAGGCCATCTTTGGTGCTGTTTATCGAGCCCGCTAATGTTAACTCTTGCAGATCCCATGGAAGGGTCTTGTTCAAATGCTGAAACAGTAAGACTGACATCCAGGCCAATACACGATCTTTAACACGTCCCTTTCTGCACTCTTGTTGACACCAATAATCTAAGGCCTTTTCTGCATCTCCTTTCCGCAGTATTGTTTCATTAGTTAGAGAAATATTATTTACATATCCTACAAATTGACTAGGCTCTAAACGGGGTATACCAAGTAAACATGTCTTAAATGGATCAGATACAGCATTTAGAGATTGACAAAAACTTGAGGTATTGGTTCTGTTGGCCCGTGTCATCCACATATTCCCTCTAGGTAATGCCATGCTCAGTAGCGGATCTTCCAATCCCCACACGATGGTACTCATCCAGGTGACAATGATGAGTGACTCTGCCGGTCTGGCTTGACCCATCGACTGGGTACCCATAACGGTCAGGAATCTGTGGAAACACAAACATGACCTCTACCAGCCATTATAACCTCAGCTGGGCCTTTCCACTCTCCTGAGCGCAGATCCTTATATTTCACCTTAGCCCCACACACTTTTACCTGTCCTGATGCTAGTGAGTTATTGTGGATAACAATAGGTGGCTCAGATCTATCCCCTGTGAGGCGCAAAAAATTTAAAGTGTAGGTGGCTTTTGCAACTCGTTCTGCTGGTGGGAGAGGGAGTTCCCCCTTTTGTTTTTGCAAAAGCTGTTTTAGAGTGGCATGTGCCCATTCTATGATTGCTTGTCCTGTTGGGGAATGAGGGATTCCTGTAATGTGTTTGATACCCCATAATTGACAAAATTTATGAAAGGTGTGAGAAACATAAGCAGGACCGTTGTCCGTTTTGATTTGCAAGGGAATTTCCAGAGCGGCAATTGCAGCATGCATGCATTTAATGACATGTCGTGATGTTTCGCCAGTCTGGACAGTGGCCCAGACTGCCAAAGAGAAGGTATCAATTGAGACATGGATATATTTCTGACGGCCAAATTCTGCAAAATGAGTGACGTCCATTTGCCACAATTGAAGGGCTAAAAGACCTCGAGGATTAACCCCAAGACCTATGCCCAGGCCGCTTTTCTGACAAGAGGGACAGGAGTGAACTATGCCCTGTGCCTCTTGAAGTGAAAGGCCAAACTGATGCACGAACATTTTTTGCGATTGATGAAAAAAGTCGTGAGGTTGTCGTGCTTGGGCAAATAAATTTGGCGCAGGCCCTGTGCAAATGGATGCAGTGACTAGCTGGTCTGCATAATCATTACCAATAGCGAGACCTCCACAATTCTTGTGGCTCCTAATGTGGGTAATAAAGTAGGGAGTTTGTCTCTGAGATATATACTGAGAAAGCTGAGTTAACACGCTCTGTAAGATTGGGATGGTTACCTGTCGAATCATTGCCCGCTGTATGCGTTGAACAATACCAACGACATAAAGAGAGTCAGAGACAATATTGATTGGCTCTAATAGCCAATGGCTGAATACCCAAACAACTGCTTTCAATTCTAATGTTTTCAGGGAGTCTCCTGATTCCCCGTCTATCAGTTGTTCTTTCCGATTATTGCCAGAATACCAAGTGGCTACGGCCTGTTTGGTTTTTTACCTGCATCAGTGAATACAGTTAAGCCTTCTGTGGGTCGCTCTGATCTTTTGGGTACCTCCTCAAATTGCTGGTTTATTAGCAATGGAAGGAGTTTGGATTTTGGAAAAATGTTGATGACTTGTCCATCAAAATCGGACATAGCGACCTGGTATTCTAATGATGTTTGAGTCAACCAGTCAAGGCAGTCCTTCTCTATGGGTAAATCGATATTAGACGGTTCTGTTTTGCTAATATCAACAATATGTTGTCGGCCTTTTATAATTAAATAGGCAAATAAATCTGGTCTGGTGGTTACAGTCTTCCGAGGTTGAAAAGGCAGAAAGATCCATTCTATGATTTTCAGCACAGTCTCCGCTGTCTGAATCATCAAACCTAATGGGTGAAGTCTGCTGTTACCCAAGTTAATAAGCATTAACTCCAATGAAGAGTCTTCTGTTCGTCGGGTGATAAATCCTGATGTTGCTTTTTGCACAACCCTGTCTAAGGCATGAATTTGCTCATGAGTTAGCTGTCTGCGATCATCAGCAGCCACAGATTGTCCTAACAGAGGCATCAATGGAGCCAAGTCATCACTGGTAATTCCACAGATGGTTCGAACCCATTGAATGTCCCCCATCAGTTTCTGAACATCAGCGAGTGTTTCAATTTTAGTGGTTAGCTGCACTTTTTTGAGGCCGAATTTGACTTCCTGTGATAATCCAGCCTAAATAAGTATATGGGCTTTGTGTTTGGATTTTTTCGGGGGCTACGCATAACCCCTTATCAGCCAATTCAGACCGAATTCGTTCTATAAGTCCGTTTGGCAGATTTTTTCCTGCAATTAGGATGTCATCCATATAATGATAAATATATAACTGTGGGTGAGCATGTCGGACAGAAGACAGTCCCCACGCAACATACATTTGACATATTGTTGGGGAGTTTTTCATACCTTGCGGCAGGACCACCCACTGATAGCGTTTCGCCGGTGCAGTTTTGTTAATGCTTGGGCCTGGGAAGGCAAATTTTATCAATCCTGTGGATGCAGTTTGACTGTAAAAAAACAATCCTTGAGATCAATAATTAACAACTGCCAATTTTTGGGGATCATAGCAGGAGATGGCAGTCCTGGCTGCAGGGCTCCCGTATCTTGCATGACTGCATTAATGGCTCGGAGATTGTGCAACAGTCTCCACTTGCCTGATTTCTTTGGAACAGTAAATATTGGTGTGTTCCAAGGACTGGTAGATGGCACAATATGGCCTGCCTGCAGTTGTTCTTGAACTAGTTTCTCTATTATTTGAGCCTCTCTGCCTTGAGCAGCCACTCATCTATCCAGACAGGCTTCTCTGTGAGCCAGGTTAATTTTAGGATAGGAGGCTGTTCTTCAGTGACCACACCTAAAACGGGGAGGTTATAAGACGGTTGTGAAGCTGACTTAAAACATTTCTGCCGACCAGTGCTACTGGGAAGTTTAGGACGTATGGCCGTATAGTAACAGACGCCCCATCCGAAAAGGAACAACTAATAAGCTCTTGACTGATAAACTTTCGCTGACATCCCCCTACCCCCATGACTCCCGTGGGTGCCTGTGACAGTGCCCACGACGGACGCCATAGATGCAAAGGGATAACTGTGACATCAGCACCAGTATCTAAAATGGCTTCAATGTGCACCAACAGGCCATTGCAATTTTTTAACGTGATTTGATCGGGTTTCCCCTTGGTTATGTCTAGAGCTAACAACACATTTGGCTGGTTAGTGGAGCCAAAGCCTTCCGTGCCTTGGTTCTTATCACCCTTTTTGGACATGGCTGCTTTAAAAGGGATTAGTTGTGCAATTTTTGTTCCTGCAGGGATTGACACCGGAGGTTGCAAGACATAAACCATAATTTTGATATTTCCTTGAAAATTGGTGTCAATTAACCCTGGAACAACAAAAATTCCTTTTCTTGATACAGACGACCATCCAATTAAAAGCGCACTGAGGCCATGTCCCAGTGGACCCCACAGTTCCGAATCAATGAAGCAAACCTGTGAATCGGTTAAAGTCACATCTACTGCAGTTGCCACGTCCACTCCTGCGCTACCTGAGGTAGCTGAGGAGACGCTGTCCAGGCACCCTGCATTTTTATCGGGGTGCGAGGGTAAGCGCTCTGCTTCCCGTTTCCCGACCCGCAGCAGTCTGCAGTGTTATGGGTGAGCTTTTGGCAATGAGCACACCAGTTTGTTCTGCCTCGGGGTCCTTGATTTCCCTGTGACATTCCCCGTGCGGCACCCTTTTGGGGGGCCCTGCAGTGTGCATGGACATGTCCCATGCGACCACAGTTAAAACACTTTTTGTCCTTTTGTGTTTTGTTGTTTTCCTTGACAAAGGGACGAACAGCAGCACTAACTGCTTTGGCAACAAATGCTGCCTGCTGCTTGTGACCCATTCATTCTACCGCTTCAAGCATTTGTGCCCCTCTGGGCAGGGTATTAAGAATTGTTTTAGTTTGGTCGTTCGTGCCATCAAATGCAATCATATCTAACAGTTGGGCTTTCATATCATCAGCTAGATCCAGATTTTTCTGAAGAGTAGCGTGCAATCTATCAATAAACTGCCCATAAGATTCATTCAGTCCCTGCTTTGTGGCTAGGAAGCCAGGCATGGCTTTGTCATCAGGAAAAGCATACCATGCCTTCAGGGCCAGCTCCTGACACTTAGTTAAAATTGGTGTGGGCAGCTGAGCCTGGACATTCGGGCCGCTGAACTGTCCTGTCCCCAAATAAGCTTCTGCTGGCACCCCAAGCAATGGGTCTCCCTGAGGACGCGGCTGAGCTGCTTCCACCCCACAAGCCAATTCTCACTTATTTAAAAACCATAGTTGCAAGTATGGTTGGAGCAGCGTTTGCTCAAGCATATGAATATCATACGGAGCAAGAATATATGCCGAAAAGATATGAGCAATAATGGACTGCGTATAAGGTGCTTTGACCCCATACGAGGAAACTGCTTGATGAGCCTCCTTAATCACCTTGATGTCTAACGCTTCCCACTCCTTCCCACCTTGAATTGTATCAAACACTGGAAAAGCACAAAGACCATCTGAAAATTCTCCAGTTTTCATAGCATTTTCTGTGACCCAGCACCAATGGCGAACTGGGTTAAAACCTTTCCCTCCCTCTCCCCTGCTACTACCCCCATCCCCAAAAGTCAGCACGAGGGTGGTGGGCAGTGGAGGAGCAGAGGGTGCGGGGTGAGTGTGCTTGTCTTTGGCTTCTAGCTCGTTGAACTTCTTCATCAGGCACTGAAACTGATCATCGCTGAGACCCTGGAGAGCCTCTCGGCGGCCTGGACGGGAGGAGTGGTCCTTGTTGTCAGAGTCCGGCAACGGTGGGAACAAGTCAGGCTCTGAATCCGATGATTCAGGTGTCGGAGCTAACTCAGGTCCTGGACCGTCGTCAGGATCATTTCTTGTCTCTGGCGGTGGGAGATGCATGTTTTCAGGGGCCGCGGTCAGTGCTGGCAAAGGTGGCGGCGGCAGCGGGTGGGTGGGCTGTCGCTTGCTGGCACTCCTGGAGACCGACTTTTTAGGCAAAGTCTTTGGCACTACTGGGGACGTGAATGATAAGGTGGCAGCCCCTGGGGTCGGTGCCCCTGTTGGTCCTGGGGCAGGTGTCGTCTCTGGGGGAGCGGTAGCCATCATAATAGAGGCCACTGCAGCACATTCCGATTTCATTTCTGTTAAAGTCTCAGTTACCAGCCTCCATAAGGTGGCATGTTTCTGAGCATCTTTGGCCCCTTTACTAATTTCGTCCCACAAAGCTTTCCTTATACGCTCCCATTCAGTAACCTTGAACGAAGCCTGAACTGAGGGAAGAAAGCCATGATACTGGGACCACTTCAACAGCCTCTGTAAGGCGACACTATCATACTGCAGCTCTCTCTTAGAGAGAATTAGGTGGAAGAGCTTCATTACTGCCTGTTCCTCTTTGGATAACGAGTGCCCCATCTCTTCCCCAGCCGCTCACCTGATCAGGGCGAGGTCCCAAATTTTGCACTCCACGGGCGCATGACTTTCTCAGTGCCGGGGCAGCACTGTGTTTCAGCCGGCTCACCACACCCTCTTTGCCGCTGATCCCCAGTTAGCAAAGTATTTGAGGATTGCAGCACATCTGCTTTATCTTGCAAACAGCTCTCATTGTCTTGCTAAGCGTTCTTTCCCATTCATTATGCTTTTCACAGTTCCCGAGGCTCAGGCTGATTAGGTCATTAGCACCTGGTGTTTTCCTTGATGTTCCCAAGGCTTAGAGCCTTGGCGGTTTCTCCCATATTTCCAGGGCTCTGGCCCAACCAGGGTGATAAGGCCTGGTGGCCTGAGTCCATTTGTTAACTCTTACCGTGCTGCTTCCCCACAGCAAACCAAATTCATCTACAGAACTCTGTGTGGAACAAGCTATATGAGAGTAGACACACTCCATGTGGTCTTTTTTGAGAAATCTATCACTGAGAAAGATGTAGAGTTTATAGTGAAGGTATGCATCAACCTTCCTAGTACATGCTGCCTGATGGACTATGTTTTTTCCCCACATCTTATCCCGAAGATGATACTGCAACATAATCACCCCATACTACTCTTATTTCCTTATTTCCAAGTTACTGGAAATAAGAGAAATTATAAAAACATTTGGAAATATGCTGGCATTCAAGAATCATGTATCTTGTGGTGAGGACATATTTTCTCATGAGACCTTACTTGGAGTACTGTGCGCAGTTCTGGTGTCCTCAACATAAAAAGGACATGGAACTGTTGGAACAAGTCCAGAGCACCTCCCATATGAAGATAGGCTGAGAAAGTTTGGGCTGTTCAGCCTGGAGAAGAGAAGGCTACATGAAGACCTCATAGCAGCCTTCCAGTATCTGAAGGGGGCCTATAAGGATGCTGGGAAGGTACTCTTCATTAGGGACTGTAGTGATAGGACAAGGGGTAATGGGTTAAAACTTAAACGGCGGAAGCTTAGACTGGATATAAGGAAGAGGTTCTTTACTGTAGGGGTGGTGAGGCACTGGAATGGGTTGCCCAAGGAAGCTGTGAATGCTCCATCCCTGGTGGCGTTTATGGCCAGGTTGGAGAGAGCCTTGGATGGCATGGTTTAGTGTGAAGTGTCCCTGCCCATAGCAGAGGGGTTAGAACTAGGTGATCTTAAGTTCCTTTCCAACCCTAACTATTCTATGATTCTATGATTAGCTGTAATAGCAATAACTGGCGTTAGTATACTGCCTGTTATGCATTGTGCTTTTAAACTATAAATTATAACTCACTGACTTAATCTCTGCAAAAGTCAAGTAAATACTGTGAGATCCTTCTTTATCAATCCAGTTTTCGCTAAGAGACGTGAGGGACAGTTTTAAAGGGTTTCTTTCAAGTGAAGGGGCTGCTCCTGGATTAGGATATGAAATTGGACTTGAGGTCATATAGTTTAACATTCCAGATCATTCTTGAGTTTCCCCATGACTATCCTTGTTCTCGGAATTCCCTATTTTAATATTGGCCTATCAGACCCTTTAATTATTATGCAGTTAGATTTGGAAAGAAACCAGTGTTTTATGACTCCAGTTCGAAAAATGTGATAATTTTCTTCAATATGCTAGAAAAGTAAAATTTATTGATGTTATTTAGTAGTATGGACACTGATGAAGGCAACTGTTTTATTGTGACACAACACCATATTCATTATGCTGGAAGTTTGAAATCTGGATGAAGCTCCAATGTTTTGTAATCTACAGTGGATTTATGGGTACACATGCATGAAAGTGATGATTACAGCTAATAACCCCTCAAATTCAGGACAAAATTTCATAGCTCTAACATTTCTTCATTATGGCATTTCTTATATTTGATACTTGTGTTTTATATACACATGGATGTATGAATGTTATCCTGAATAATTAAAATGGAATAATAGGAATCTGAAAATAGAAAACATTGAATGCAAAAGCACAGCTCAGTTAAAATTAAAAAGTATCTCATTTCTAGGAAGAAGGAGATACAGGATTTGCTTGTATTTTCTACATATAAAGTTTTCACCTATTCATACTATTTCAACAGCTTTCTAGAGCTTTATTGATCACTTAATTCATCAATAGCTTTGAAGAAGAAAGGCAATAAAAATTGAATACCTATGTTTGTAATCTAATGTATCTATGTTTTCTTAATACTGAATTCAAAGAGCATATTGATATTTTTATAAAGCCCTCCCAAGATGACAAACATTTTAGCTGTACTAAATTTGAAATAATAAAGAGTGTACATTTAAATTTTAATATGAAATCTCAAATTCATACCTCAAATATCCTTTTTCTAGTAGATGCTGTTGTAAAATGTTTGAGAAATCATTTCTGTAAGCATTTGGTAAAATAATATTTACAATAAAATCTCTGACTAACTGTATTGTAAATTAAAGATGAAAGAGTTTTCTTGGTATAGATCTTTTTGTTTACTGAGAATGAGACTGTTTACCAGAGTAAAAATTCAGTTTATTATATTGTATATTAATTTGCAGTTCAGTGGGTTGACCTAAGTAGTTTTGATGCTGAGGTATGTTACAATGCTAAAACACATGATACCCTCTCTGAAGTCAATGCTGTTTCAAAAAATGGAAATAAGGAATAAGCAAGAATTAGGTCAAATATCAGCTCAAAATGCATGTTAAAATGCTACTGTGACGTGGATACAGGTCATGGTTGGTGACACTGTCAACATTATGAGCCCAAGGCTAGAGCTCCTTCTCTCTCCAATGGACAAGTGGGCAAAGTGTGGGACACCAGGAATTGCCCTTACAGACTGTAACGAGTGGCTGGGGGAAGAAGACAAGGGATCTCTTTCCTCTAAAAGAAAAAAGCTAGCTTTTTTCCAAGGAAAACAGAAGTTGGTTGTTTTTGTTTGTTTGTTTGCTTATTTTCTATAAAAATGTTTATATTGGTGCAGCTAATGTGTGATAAACGCAAAAGCCTGAGAAGTAGGCACTTCTCACACTATGGCTTTCTTCCACTTTGTCTATGTTAAGTTTCCCTTCCCTGGAAATAAAAATGTTACTGGGGAGGACTGATGCACACCTTTATGATGTTTTGACGCAGAAACTGGGCATGAACAGGCTTATATTGAAACTGAAGATTTAACTCCAGACCCCAATAACAACTCTACAACTAGAAACAAGGTATTGTCTGAATACTACATGTGGTGATCTTCTTCTGATGGCCACACAGCGCACAGGAATCTGGAAAATAGGCCATAGCTTCCCTCTATGGTTTTAAAATAAAACTGTAATTTTGTTTTAAAAACAACAAAACACACACATCCACAAAACCCACCTCACTCTACTTATATTGTAAAGAATCACAACCTAGTTTTGATTTTTTCTTTTTTTTTTTTTCACTTAAGAAGAAGGGTTTTGAAGTGGGAAGTGTTAGCTTATGAATTCCACTGAATCCAGGACCATCCTGACCTACATGCATTTGCTGTAAGGTGCCAGATAAAACAGCATGTTATGGAAAGGCAACAAACAGTTTACTTTTATGTGGCTGAGGCTGGAAGGAACCTCCGGACACCATCTCTTCCAACCCACTTGCTCAAGCAGAGCCAACTAGATCCAGTTGCCCAGGACCATGCCTACAAGGCTGTTGAATATCTCCAGGAATGGAGACTCAACAATCCACATGTTATTTGTTCCAGTGTTCAGTCGCTCTCTTGGTAAAAAAGTCTTTCCCGTTGTCATGTCTGTCTAACAACATACAAAATTTTCTGCAACAAATGAGAAGTACATACTAAGCTTAAGATCATATTGAGTAAAAATCTCCAGATATTCACCAAACCAGTCCAACTTCCTTTGACAAAGGAAAGAAAACTACTCATACTAATATTGCATTTGTCTTTCTTCTTCGTTTTTCTAAAAAACTGCTGTTTAAAACAAACTTCATAATGGATATGTAATGATTTTGAATTTCAAAAATGAGCAATGCCATCCTATTAAAGTCCATGAGAATGAAACATTATTAACATAATAATTCTAAATTACACTTATTTTTTATGTAAATGCATTAGCATTACTTTACTTTACATATCTTTTTTCACCAAAATTGTATCCTTCCATATCTAAGTTTTTAGAATTTTTGTCCAAATTTTGCTAGAATCAAAATTGCTATTTCATTGCTAGAATTTAGTTTTCTATCCCATATTTAAAAGAGGCTTAACATGGAGTCTTAGTTTACCACTATAAACATTTGCATTTTCCCAGCTGCACATTCATGTCATCAGAAAATTAAAAAGCCTAGTCAAAATCGTATTTTGCTTTCTAGACCCATTATACTTCAAGCCACTTCAGATACACTTTGTTAAATGTCATTAGCTGCTCTACCAACAGACTAGACATATGTACAAAGAAGAATTTCTGACAGCTTAAGTAGAGTTTATTGTTATTATTTTATTAATGCAGCTTTTCATAAAAACTGAACATCCCCTGAATCAGCTTTTGTAAACTGTTCTTCAGGAATGTACTGAGGAGTTGCCAGATCTGGTAGCCCAGTGAAGGCAAGGATACCACAGCTCTATTTCTCTAGGGCCACCCAGCAGTCTAGACGAGAGGGTGTTCCCAGTAGGCACACACACATGCGATACAAACGTATGCATATATACACACAGCCAGCCATACAGAACACAAAAAGGCGCACTCAGCAGACAAACACAAGCAGCACTGACAGCTTCAACTTGTTCCCCTCTCTGATGAGGATGAATGTCTGTTAGTGGGAATATATACATATATGTACATATGGGTGCAGTATGGATCCCTCCAGCATCAAGGCTCAAACAGTCCTTCCAGTAGCTGCCCCTGGATCTCAGTCTCCTCTCCACCACAGGGTCCCTTGGGCTACTGTCATTGTGCAGAGAAATAAGCCAAAGCAGGGAACAAGTTGAGTGCCCTGATCAACTGTTTTTTCTCTGTGATCCACTCTGTGTGGAGATTCATTTTTCTGTCACATACCTGGCAGAATTTACAGATTTTTTTTATTTTTTTTTAATAGGGCTGAAGAGCGTAACCCCTTTGTTTATTAGGAATATTCAGAACACATAAGAACATATTTTAAAAATATAACTTTATTTATTAAAATTACTTTTCATTTGTACCTTCAATAAAAACATAGGAAAATTACATTATAAGCTTAAAATAAATGAAAAGCATAAATTTAAAAGATTTTTTTTTTTTGCAGGCATTCTTAACATCCCTTAATGTTATAATTTCATGGTTGTAATATTATCCTTTTAAAATTATTTTTAAATTTTTAAAGTGTACAATTCCAAAGGAACCAACACCAACACACAGAACCCTCCTCCAAGTTAGAAATATCTTTTATGGTACTGTTTGGGAATAGACTTATCAAGATTTTCTTCAGAGATAATAATCCTGTCAGGCTCAGAGTCTGTCAGCCACTGGCTTTTTCAAAAAGTACTTTAGAAGAGTACTGTGAGCACACCTGTTTGAATTGCTCTTATTGATTTTGTTAGGCTTTGGATAGAGCCTATAGAGTTCTTATTATTACACTAACTTTGCTATTTGTTGAATAAACCCTGTGGACAGTTTACAGAAGAAACAAATATGCGTGCCACTCACTAGACATGGAATTGTCCGAATGACTGCAACAGTCTAATAGGCACTGGCTGTGCCACAACAGACTATGTGGAAATATCCTTTAATCTATTATGGATTAGTGTTATGTATAGTCTGACAAAGTGAGAGAAAATGTGACTTTTTTTCATCTCCTTTGTAACTTAGGCTTTCATTTTTTGCCTTATTCCCTTACTCTCTCCCTTTACCATTATTTCTCCAATGAAATGAAAGTACATGCAATAAAACATAATTTTCTAGTCTTTCTTATTTGTTTGTTCTGTTGTCTTTTTACTCTGCCACCACCATTTATACAAATCTGAGTCTTTTCTTGTCCTTACGCTCTATTTCATTAATACTCTTCCTTTATAAATCTTTTCTGATGCTATTTTTTTGTCTTTCTTCTGAAGCAGTTATTTTTACTCAGCTGTAAGTTTCCAATGCAGTCATCGGAAAGCTAAAGCAGCTACTCTTCTTTTACAACAAAAACCCCTGTCCACTTATGTAAATTGTGGGATTTTCTTAAGACGTAATGTGGAGGCGTTCCACAATGTAAATTCATACATCCTTGATCCAAATGAACTAAAGTTTTTCTGTAAGTCCCCAGAGCATTTTGCTCTCTACAGAGTACTTTCTGTAAGTGTGCAGATTGTCTTTACAATAAGACAAATTGCGCAAATAAGTTTTCATGGAAGATTCAGAGTGGCATTTGTTGGAAGGAATATTTAAAGGTCATCTAATCCAACTCCCCTGCTGTGGATAGGGACATCTTTCATTAGATAGGTTTCTCAAAGACCCATCAAAATCTGACTTTGAACACTTCCAGTGATGGGGCATCAACAGCTTCCACAACTGGGAAACCTATTCCAGTGTCTCAACACCCTTATCATAAATGATTTCTTCCTTACGTCCAATCTAAACCTACTCACTTTCAGTTTAAAACCATTGACCCTTGTCCTGTCACTACATGCCTGGGTAAAAAAGCTCTCCCCATCTTTCTCTCAGTGGAACTTTTTCTCTTCCAGGCTGAACAATCTCAACTCTCAACTCTCAACCTTTTTTTCAGAGTAAAGGTGTTCCACTCCTCTGACCATTGTCATGGCCCTTCTCCAACATGTCCATCTCTTTCTGGTACTGGGGACCCCAGAGGTGGAGGCTGTACTCAAGGTGAGGTCTCACCAGAGTAAGTAGAGGAGGAAAATCACCTCCCTTGACCTGCTGGCTATGATTCTATTTATGCAGCTCAGGATATAATTGACTTTCTTTACTGCAAATGCACATTGCCAGCTCATGTGTAATTTGTCATCCACCACTAGCCCTAAGTACTGCTCCACAGGGCTGTTCTCAATCCATTCATCACCCAGCATGTATTTATACCAGGATTGTCCAGAATCAGGTGCAGGACCTTGCACTTGGCCTTGTTGAACTTTATGAGTTTCACATAGGCAAACATCTCAAGACTGGTAAGGACCCTATGGACAGAGAATCTCTTTATCTGTGGCAGAAAATTCCTGGCCTAATGTCACTATATAAAGACATACTGCAGTAAAATTTCTTTCTTTTTTTTTTTTTCAACAGTAAAGATTAAAGTTTCAGATATTTATAGAAACCACAGAGCTTGATTAAAAGTTATTCTAACAAGAACATCTGATATACATCCTTATGAAAATTGTTCTAGCAAGATATCAAAATAGAACGACAATTTCTGTAGATCCCATGTGCACAGAAGTCATCTATATCAAGTTGCTTCTGTTAACAGAAATCCTTTTATTTGCTCTATAAATGTCTATCTTTTAAGCTACTAATTGTTGTTTAGCTTTACAAAGTCATATATGACTTCTGCTGCACAGTGCTGGGCACTGCAATTCCATCATTACATATTCAAGATTGAAAATGTAGAATGGAAAATTGTTTGTGCAATACTTCCCAATGATGCTATTAAGAACTGTTCCCCCTCAGTGAAATGCTTAAATAACAGTGAAATAAAAGCCAATGCTTGCAGAAAGCATGCCATAAATGTAGTAGAATGATGGTTTTCTGGTTCATTCTCTTCAAGGTGAATATGCTTTTTATGCATTCCTCAGTAGACCATACCCTATCGCTTCAAATATTTCTCATATGCTGGAGATTGGCTGATGGTTCAGTGGAAAGGTAAGATCTCTTTTCTTCACTTTGTTGTTGTTTTTGGATTGAGCTGTTATCCTCCCTCTCTTCCTTCATTAGGCTTTTGAGTAAATTCACACAGGCCACAATACGGTAAATAATAATAGTCATTGTACTGTTCTTTATTTTTTAAGAGAGCAACTTATTTATCTGTCATTCTCACATCTCTAAATTGAAATTGCATAGTCTTCTTGACTTCAGAACAGCCAAGATTTTAGCTTCCATATGCTCTTTCTGACTATAAAATATTAAGAAATAACCTGAATAAAGTACTAACACCTCCTGATTTTGATTCCTATTAATTCAGAAGAAAGTATAAGGATAAAGTAGGGTTAAAATGCTGCAGTTATTTATGTCATGAAGGTGCTAAGGACTTCCTATTTGTAAGGACTATGCTAGAAAGATTCTGTGTGGAAGAGATTGCTTATCTAATGAAGGGAGCGTGGCAGACACAGTAATATTCCTTATTTCAAGTAAAGTTTTTATAATCTCAGAAACTGGGATAGATGAGCTGTATATTAATGTGATCCAAAATTGACTGGACTCTTCCACTTTGAGGGGAATGATCAATCTCAGGAAGATTCAAACTATTCAAAGTTTTCTAGTCTTGGCTAGAAAGTCCTGACTATAAAGACTTGGCTAAAAAAGTGTATTCTTGGCCAGATTTTGTCCTGGCTGAAGAGATGTTGAGTGGTGATCACTGGTGACAGTCCTGCTTCAAACAGAAAGTTAGATTTCAAGATTTCCTGAAGTTTCTTTCAATGGCCATTTATATGCTTCTAGTTATGATTCTCTTATTTGTTGTTACTTTTTTGGAAACTATTACCTCATTTAATGTAACCTTACACCATCCATAGTTATACCTTCACTTTCATACAGCAAAATGTATGACGTGTTCCTGATAAGGTTAGAGAGAACACAAGAGAGAATTAAGGATAGCAAATACAAGTCCTTCACAGTATGACAGAATATTCTATATGTTACTGTGTGGAAGAGAAGAAATAAGAGCACAGATGACAGAAAAAAAGTTGTCAATAGCAACTCCAGCTTGATTAGCTTACATCAGGATAAATGAACAGGAAATTTTTATTAACAAATAATTAGAAATTAAAAATTATAATTAATGCTTTCCAGAAACAGTTAATGAAAATTAAACCTAAACAAGTACATTTGCTTTCAATTTATTTTTTTCTGGATAGTTTATAAGTATGTTTAATAAAGTGTGGTGGCATAGAATACATTTCATTAGAAATACATAGTGATTTCATATAGACATAAAATTGAGTTAATCAGTACTTAGATGAAAAATAGGCTCACTGATGGACCTCCAAATGCAGCTGTTGGTAGTAACACTGCTCTTTTATCTTTCCCAGTGCTTTCACTGCTTTTCATTTTGTAAAATGCCTTTGCAATAAAATATTAATGTGACACACATTTATAGACTAGTAAACAAAAAAGTATGCATAAATATTACAGAATAATCCAAACTATTCTGATAAATCACAATGGTTCAGTCAAACTTATTTTAGTAGAAGAATCTTGATACAATAACATCTTTGGTGGAAAGAACATAAGCAAAGTTTTTAGGACAGGGAACTTCTGTTCAGGTTAGCAATGACTTAGAGAGGATTTGAGAGTGTTCATAATGCCATTTTCATGCAAATTATATGTATGTGCAGTGTTGTAGCTGGTATATAGGTTAATGTAATCTCTCTGAGAGTAACTTAAGAGAAAATCCAATTCAGATGATCGAACATCAAGAAGAAATACAGGAGACAGTCAAACGAAGAAACACAAAGAGTATTTAAGTCCCAGAAGAAGGCCTGCTTTAGCGGTAAGACTTAAAGATTTCTATATGTTCATTATTGTCAAGGTATGGGAAACATATACCTTGGTCACTGTGTGCTACATATAAGCAATCACAGCTGTTTTTCTGTCTTGCAGGTAAAGGGGTGACATGATCCAATGTCTTGAATTTTAAGTTAGATAAAATTAACCTTTAAATAAGATGTGGTTTCCTAACAGTGAAGATAATTAAACATTGAAACATTTACCACAGGTAGTGGGTGGATAAGCCAAGAACTGGAATTTAAAATGAGATCAGATATCTTTCAAAAAAAATAAATTTGGGAAACCCTCTGTACTCAACATACATAGAAGGCAGGCTTTGATGATCGCAGATTTACTTTTGGTGTTGATGTCTGAATATAGATTCTTATCTGAAGTGAATAGAATTTTATAATTAAATATATTGAAAAGGCACTAGGTCTCCAGTATTATAGCTGCATGCGGTGATATCTTTTAATCTGATCCAAGTACTGTGTTTCATCTAAAACCTATTAATAAGTTAGCTTAGTATCCTGTCCTTAAGTAGAAAATTTAAGGTTTTATTTTTGCTGACAACTTGTTTTATAAATTTGATGAAGAATGGAAGTTCGACATTGCTAAAATACATAGTGCAAGTGTCCTGTAACAGTAAGCACATACAGGTCAGTGACTAAATTTGTCACTGTCAGGAGTCTTCTAGTTCAGCTGACCAGTTTTTATTTGATGAAATTTAGTTCAAATATCATAGAATCAGAATTATTGTTTGAGTTGGAAATTACCTTAAAGGTCATATAATTCAATCCTCCCTGTAATAAGCAGGGACATCTTCAATGAGATCCAGTTGTTCAGAGCCCTATCCAGCCTGACCTTGAATGTTTCCAGGGATGGTGCATCTACTACATATCTGGGCAACCTGTTCCAATGTTTCACCACCTTCATTGTAAAAAATTTCTTCCATATATTTAGTCTGAAACTATCATAGTTTAAAACGCCCCTTGTATTGAAAGGTTTCATAAGATCTCCTTGAAGCCTTCTCTTCTCCAGGCTGATCAACCTCATATCACTTAGCTATTCCTTATAGAAGAGTTGTTCCATCTCTCTGACCGTTTTTGTGGTCCTCCTCTAGAGCTGCTCCAACAGGTCCACATCTTTCTTGTGCTGAGAACTCCAAAGCCAAATACAGTATTCCAGATGAGGTCTCATCAGAGTGGAAAAAGGGGGAAGAATCACCTCCCTTGACCTGTTTTTTTTTTACAGAGCCCAAGACCATGGTTCACTCTCTGGGCTGTGAGCACATGTTTCTGGTCACATCCAGATTTTCATCCACCAGTATCCCCAAGTCTTTCTCTGCAGGGCTGCTGTCAATCCGTTCATCCCTCAGCCTGTATTGATATCCAGATGCACAACCTTGCACTTGGCTTTGCTGAACCTTATAAGGTTCACATAGGCCCATTTCTTCAGCTTACCCAGGTCCCTCTAAATGGCTTCCTGTCCCTTAGGCATGTTTGACCCTGATGCTTGGTGTCATTTGCAAATTTGTGGAGGGTTCACTCAACCCCGCTGTCTACATCATTGATGAAGATATTAAACAGTAGTGGTCCCAGTATGGACCCTTGGTTGGCACCACTCATCACTGTTCTCCATCTGGACATTTTGTCACTAACTTCTACACTCGACTGGTCAGACAAAGCTTGCCCTTGGTGAAGCCATGCTGTCACCTCCAAGTCCTTCATGCGCCTTAGCATAGCTTCTAGGAGGATCTATTCCAGGATCTTTCTAGGCACAGAGATGAAGCTGACAGTTTGATAGTTCCCAGGGTCCTTCTTTATGCCCTGTTAAAAAATGAGTGCAATGTTTCTCTTTTTCCAGTCACCAGGGTCTCCATCCGACAGCCATGACTTTTGAAATATGAGGGAGAATGGCTTGGCAGCTATATCAGCCAGTTCCCTGAGGACTGTGGGATGCACCTCAACAGGTTCCATAGACTTCTCTGTGTTCAGGTTCTTCAAGGTGGTCATGACCCTAATATTCTCTTATAGTAGGAGAGACTTTGCTCCCCTAGTCCCTTGAGGTTCATCCACTCAAGATGTATGAGAAGAGATGTTGTCAGTGAAGGCAGAGACAAAAAAGTTGTTTGTTAGTACGTCAGCCTTCTCCTAGTCTGTAGGTATCAATTTGATAATGGGTGGGATGCTTTCTTTGACCTTCCTTTTCTGGCTAACAGACCTATGAGGAGCTTTTGTGATTCTGTGCCTCCCTTGTCAAGTTCAGCTCCAGCTGTGCGCTGGCCTTTCTGACCCAATCGCCACACAACTGGGCAGTGTTCCTATACTCTTCTCAGAACATCTATCCCTGCTTCCACTGCCTGTTCATTTTCTTCTTACCCTTTACTTTAACTAGTAGGTCTCCACTCAGCCGCGCTGGTCTCTTGCCTTCCTTTCCTGATTTCTTACACACGGGGGTCAAAAGCTTTTGCACTTTTTGGAAAGAGTCCTTAAAAATCTACTAATATAAGAGATCTCTCTTTAGGAAATGAAGGTGTTCAATTCTTCCTCTTTATCAGTCTAGAAGAAAGAATCTTCCTTTAGACACGGACTTGTAAGTGAAGACTTATTTGCATTGTGTATTCTACATTTTTCCTAAACAATGGGACATCCATCAAAGTTACCATCAGAGGATATGCTAAATTCTAGACAATCTTAAATGCAAACATTTCTTGAAATTAATCTTAGAACTTTTATGTTATTTAGTTTATATTTTCAGTCCTTATTTCTTTTCAGTGTAACTCTGGGTTTTTTTTCACTTTTGATCCAAAGGATTGCCATCAAGAATATTAATTCTTCTCCATTTGCATTTTTTAGTTAGCAGTGTGAATTATTTTTTACTGACACACAATAAGTGCTGGTGTCATTTTATTTTGCTGTAGATTTCTAAAAGTTAGATGTTCAAGGCATGATAAGGATCTCATGTCCCTGGGAGTGGTAGAGAGATTCAAGTGATGCTTCAGTTCATTCAACTCAAGGTGTCTCATTCTTGTAGTTACTTTGTCAGCTCTGAAATAACATGAAGATGGCTAGAAACACTTAAGAGCTTAAAGTATATCCACAAAGTCCCAGACAACAGTTTCTTGTCTTTTACAGAGATCAGATATTTTGATACAATCAGACCTTTAATGAATAGCTTATTTTAATTTTTAAAAAATTCATTGTTATTCTAAAGCTGAATAAAATCTGAAGTAATGTATCTGTCAGGCCTCCCAGTTTTTCTGAATTTTGATAAACATTACACTTTAACCAGATTGTGTTTTGTCTCCATAGGCAACAAAACACTTTTTTACTAAAATCCTAATTCAGAGAAACATACAGGATGCTAAAAACATATATGCAATTTGGCAATGTCAGAGAAGAGCAAGGCTAATGATATGTATATAAGGAGAAAAAGAGTTAAAAAAAGAAGAATGGGCGTAGTTTTCAGAGTAAACAGTATTTCTTAATGTTTAGTGGTATTAAAATACACAACTGAGCTTTTTTGGGTTTTTGTCTATAACTTTATAACTTTGATGTCGGATTTGTGCAAGCAGGGTGGACGATGGAGTTCAATCTTAGGTCATAATTGGCAAAAAATTGTAAACTAAAACAAAGAATGCATATATCCCTTTTATGCTCTTATGTGACATTTCATTTGCATAAGTAGCAAACATTTGATAAATGCAAATATGTCAGGAGGATAGTCTTGATGTTAATAAATGCACAATATTGTGTAACTAAAGTTGATTGCCTTGGAGATGATGCATTTCTGTCTTAGTTCAAAGTTTCAGTGATTTGAATTTTTTAAAATGACTAACAATAAAGTGACTTATTTTACTTTATTTCTTATGCAGGGTTTTGTAATAAAGTGCTCAGACATTAACCCATTGTCATCTAGCCCTAGACAAGACTCAAACCCGACTCTGCTTAACTTTCAAGATCAGACGAAATGGTTGTGGATAAAACACACTCTGTATGTGTGCCAACATGGTGATCCCATCACAATCAGCAAGCAGGTCTCACGGGTACTCAAAGGCCATTCAAAACCTTTGGAACTCTCAAATGATGATATAAACAGTCTGGTGGGAAGCTGGGAAGGTAAGAGAATGTCTCCTTCACAGGTTGACCACCTGAGGAGGGAAAAAAAGATGTGCATTTGCTAAACACTTCCATTATATACCTCCCAAAGTATAGAGGTGGTGACCACACTGGGAACACAAGCCAGATCAGTCTCATGATCAATGACTTTATTGTATTACAAGTCATTACCATAAAGTACAATGAAACAAGAACCTTAGCCCAAGGCCCCCACTAACAAAAGCAAACACTAACAAAGCAAATACTGGCTGTAAGTAAGGTATGACATGCTAAAATTGTGATATCCAGAGCAACAACTTTGAGAGCCAATAAATCAGCATTGTGATGAGTGACTATTAATCTGAAACAGTGAATGCTTATCACAAATACAATTAGACACACTCCAGTCAGATCTGTCATTATCTCAACCCTCCGTGCCCCACGCTGGGCACCACAAAGAACTGTCGTGGTTTAAGCCCAGCTGGCAGCCCAGAACCATGCAGCCGCTCACTCATTCCCCCGACTTCCTCCCCCCTGCTCCCAGAGGGATGGGGATGAGAATCGGAAGAATGTAACTTCCACAGGTTGAGACAAGAACAGTCCAGTAACTAAGGTATAACACAAACCACTGCCGCTACCACCAATAATAATAATGATAAGGGAAATAACAAGAGGAGAGAACATAACAGCTCACCACCTGCAGACTGATACCCAGCCCTACCTAAGCAGTGATCTAGCCCTTCCGGGTAGCTACCCCCAGTTTATATAGTGGGCATGATGTGCTGTGGTATGGAATACCTCTTAGGCTAGTTTGGGTCAGGTGTCCTGTCTCTGTTTCCTCCCAGCTTCCCCTCCTCCCTGCCAGAGCATGAGACTCAGGAAGTCCTTGGTCAGAGTAAACATTACTAAGCAGCAGCTAGAAACATCTGTGTTATCAGTGCTGTTCCCAGGCTGAAAGTCAAAAACACAGCACAGTACCAGCTACTAAGAAGGAGAAAAAATGGCTGGTACTGCTGAACCCAGGACATCCATTACTATTACTATTAATCTGCTTTTACTATCTAAGGATTATAAATTTGCAAAAAATATCTTGACTCTGAATAACATAGTATTGAATTGTTCACTTGTCCTGGGTTCAGCAGTAGCAGTCATTTTTCTCCTCTTTAGTAGCTGGTGCAGTGCTATGTTTCTGACTTTTGGTCTGGGAACAGTGCTGATAAATAGTGCTGATGGGGAGAGAAAATGATTTTTCCTTCTTGCCTAAAAGCTACTATGTTTGTGAATAGAAGTCTGCATTCTTAAGTTTGACAAGTGAATATAAGAGACTATAGGATCGGATATAATCTGCTAATCTCCAGCATAGTCTAGGCAGAATTGTATAAATCTCAATTTTTAACAATTTCTCAGGCTGTGTTTGCAATCTTAACTCCATGTTCTTGCAGCTAGATTTCTAATGGATTTCTAGTGGACACTAGCTAAGTGTCTCCTGCATGGATGGCAGTATCTCATTTCTCTTTAATGAAACATCTTCCCTTGCTGTGTTAGAAAGCCTTTTCTATACTTACACCAGCCTTCCAAAAGACAAAGTTTTTCATTTGGTCAGAAGAAATTGTAAGGTAGAGTGGGTTTTATTCCCAATAATTTCCTTTACCAATGTTGTGTATAGAGTCTAGAGCATTATGCCAGTATTCTTTAATTCTTTCATAATGCTAATGAAGTGTGTATCTCAGAAACTACAGGACATAGAATTATTCTGGTTTAGAGAAGCAAAATAAAATAATTTACTGATCTACATTTTAACTTAATAGTTTCTTTCATTTTGTCAAGAATTTATGGTTAGCAAATCCATTCTGATGAGATTCTTATTTAGTCATGATCTTGTGGAATGAAGAATATGGATTCATTACATTATAAAATGAAATCTTAATCTAGTTATTAGAAAAAAAGGCATACTGACATAAAGAAGAAAACATTTTTTGTATAATAAGCCACCAACTCTTTAGTAGTGTGTTTAGCTGCATTCATCACCTGCTGTGAAGTATATTTCATTGTGCCTTTATTATTGTTATTTTTCCAGCTTCTTTCTCTGTTTCTCTTCCATTTCATTTTCTTGATAAATATCTTCTCTCTGTATTTCCTTCTCTTTTTTTCTGGAAACAGAGGCATTCACTCCTCCAAAATATCTTTCAGGTGATCTGCCGACTCTGACAGAGATGATGCTATCAGTAATATTTCATAAAATATGAAGTCTTCATGTGAACAAGATCATACAGTAATTATATTGATTCCAATTAAATTAGAATTTGGTCTGCTTGAACCCATAAAACACTGTCTTTTTTATTTTACAATATCAAAAATGCTTCCCTTAGCCAAATTTGCATGGAGGTAGCTGTCAATGGGTTTGTGTCCCTTCATACTTTCTCCTTAACTCTTTTTATTATTGAAGGGTCCTACTCCAGAAAGATCTGTTTCTGGAAAAGTCTATATTGAAGGAACTGTGAAGGAGATTCTCAAAGTATTTTACCACATTGAAAATGAAGGCATTAGTACAGCTAACACATTTATTATGTTTTACCTTATTTTTAAGTGGCTAAAGCTTAGCTTCTGTACAACATATATTGATTAATTAATTTGTTATCTGTTAACTGCTAACCAAGACAGCATCAGTTTGAGCCATCTTGTTATTACATGTAAATTTCATTTTGCTTCCATTTCTTTCCTGCTTTTACTACACACTTACCCTACAATTCTTTAAAACCAATGCCCTTCTCACATCTAGTATTTAGAGATTTTAAGGAACTGAAAATTATCAGCGTAAGGCTGATTTCTCTTTTCTCAATTTTCTTTGTTTTCTAAACCTTCTTTCCTTAACCTTAGTCCCTCCCTCCCTCCCTTCCCTCCTTCCTTCTTTCCTTCCTTCCTACTTTCCTTCCTCCCTTCCTCCCTCTGTCCCTTCCTTCCTTCTTTCCTTCCTTCCTTGCTTCCTAGCCTAGGGAGCAGAAAGCTCTTACAAATCCCCAAGGGTCAGGTTTCAGTATGAATTTACCAGAGATATAAATGCAACCAGGAATTAATTTTAGGGTGGAATTGTAGTTTCACAGACATATATTAAAGAACAAATGCTGTTAATAAATAGCAAGGCCCAATTATTCCACTATGTTGTGGCATATTCTTCTATCAAACAGTTACTACAGTGAAGTTTGATACATTTTCATTTTTAGATATTGTTTCGGTGAGTATTGGAACTCTAGTGGAAGAGCTGGACAAAGTCGTTTTGAAAAATGCAATTAGTTAAACAGTTAACAAAGCCAGATATTTTGCAAAAGATTTCAGATTAAACTAGGGGGAAAAAGGGAAGGGAAAATAAAGAACAACTAATTAACGAAATAACTGGCTAAAGGGATGAGGTTTATAATTAATCCACAATATTAACGATATCCTAAAGCAAATGATTCAGTAATGATTTGCAACAAGCATTTCAGAAAGGGAAAAGTGTACAAGGTCACCTGTATCAAGAGACTTGCATTTCAACTAGAATCCATGCACAGAAGGCTTACAGAATAGTAAGGATAACAGAGAGTTTATCTTGCTGGAAGAAATAAAAGCTTTGATTCATTAAACCTTGAAAATTAAGGTCTAAGTCTAATATGACTGTTCAATCTAAATATATTGGAGAGGTTGAAAAGCAGAAAAGGTAAACACCAGGAAGGTATGTGAGCTATTTAAACTACAAGTAATAAGAACAAATGAGAATCAACTGGCCATGAATAAACTTAAAATAGAAAATAAATACCTTCTTTGCTCTCAGGACTGCTATGGAATTCTCAAATTGGAAGTACATTCATAATAATGGGATGGAACTTAACAAGTCTAAATGCTGGATTTTGCACCTCAGTCGGAGTAACCGTGCACATAGGCACTGGGAAAGGAGTGGCTGGAAAGCAGTCCTGCAGAAAGGGACCTGGGAGTGTTGTTTCGCAGCAGATGGAATAGGAGTCTGCAGTGAGTCCTGGCAACAAAGAGTGCAAACAGCATCCTGGGATGTATCAAACACAGCATAACCAGGCACTTGAAGAGGTGATTATCCCACTGTATTCAGCATTGGTGTGGCCTCACCTGAGCACTGTGTGCAGTTCTGGGCCCCACAATTTAAGAAGAATGTGAAGGAAATTAAATGTACCCAGTGGAGGACAGCAAAGCTGGTGAAAGGGCTTGAAGTAGTGTCCTATGAGAACCGACTGAGGACTTTTGGCTTGTCTACCTTGGAAAAAAGGAGGCTGAGGGGAAACATCATTGCTCTCTACAGCTTCTTGAGGAGGGGATGCAGAGAGGCAGGTGTTGATCTGCTCTCCCTAGGATCCAGTGATAGGACATGTGGGAATGGTTAAAAGCTATGCTAGAGGAGGTTTAGACTGGACATTTCTTTACTGAGAGGGTGATCAAATCCTGGAATAGGCTTCCAAGAGAGGTGGTCAATGCCCTAAGTCTGACAGAGTTTAAAAGGTGTTTGGACAACACCCTTGATAACGTGCTTTAACTTGGTCAGCACTGAATTTGTCAGGCAGTTGGACTAGATGATTGTTGTAGGTCCCTTCCAACTGAAATAGTTCATTCTTTTCTGTTCTAGTCTAAATCAATTTAGTACTACATAAACAAAAGGAAATTTTATATCCAAATGGACACCTCTATTTGCTTGTTTTAAAATCACACTTGCAAACAAACCAAAGCTGAGCACTATATTCAACTGGAAACTGAATATTTTTTACTGCCAAATCTCAGTATAAGACCCATCAAAAATAAATCTCCCAAGAGTGTTTGAAGATTACAGTGCAGCTGGAATATGAGGTATTTATCATAGTTTTGTTCTATGATGTTCTAGCCTACACTTCTGGCCAACAGAATGCAGCTCTTGAAAGGCTGGTGCAAATTTCTTTAATCGTTATCCTCCCCTACTTTTAGACTAAAAACAAATTGGAGGGAGAAATTGTCTGCTTTTGGTTTATGAGGACAAATACTACAACTCAGCCTTAGCCAAAAATATAATTTTTTTTTTATTTTTAGGAGTATGCAAATAGTTTTCCTACTGCCAATTATCATTTAATTTTTCATAAAAACTTAAAATAATTTCACTTTTCATTAAATTCCAGTTAAAAATTTATTTTTTTAAGTGCCATGTAATAAGCAAAGAAAATTATTTGTTGTAAGCATAGCAAATGTAAGACGATGTCGCAGCAATGGAGCAAGTCATGGATGCCTGAAGCAGATTTACTTATCATACATTTATGTATTTTATTATATAGAACTGCAATTCTCTTTGACAGTCATTATAAACTTTAGATTCCATAAGCTAAATTAGGTATATGAGGCAACTTTTCTCATAATTTTGCTAATCCTCAGGGGGCAATTTCTGCTTATCTAGAAGTTTCAGAATTTCGGGAAACTTCTTATAGCATGAATGTATAACTTTTAATATAACAAAATACTTGATGGTACATTCACTGAGATTCTCCTGTTTAACAGCTAGCTTGGTAATAGCATGTGAACTATAATTAAAGCTGCTAAGTATTGCTTCTGTGCAAATAATAATTGTGTTTGCTGCAGGAAGCTTTGAAAATGGGATGGGGAGAGCATACCATAAAAATAGGCATTGTGATGATTATTCAGTGCTTCCATGTTTTGAGCTGTTGTTCTTTGATTTGGCCAATTTTTCTTATAAAGGTAAATTTTAGAAGCTCAACAACCTAAGAATGAAACACATTTTTGTCTTCTACTGTTTCAAAGAGCAATTGGGCAAAATCATACATAGGTTTTCTAAATTTTGATTATATAATACTTTATTTTGATTTTTATTATAGCTGAACTTTAACCTGAGTCACAGGCTTTCAAATTCTGATACAGACATTACAAATTCAATTATACAAAAAGCAAGAAGTTTTTTGCATTACAAGAGGGGGTTACTGAAAGTTTTTGTGGATCTATGTTAAAATTTCATTTTGGATCAGAATTGTGTTTTCAAAGTAAACCCCTCAATTGCCTCCATTGGTCATGACTGAAATCAAATTAAAGGGCGCATTAAAGAGTATTATTTAGTCCTCAAGTACTAAAGAATATTTAGACCCTAGGATCAGACCAGAGCTACCAGAAAATAACTCCCATGGAATGGTTGTATTGTGTCAGTCTGCAGCACCACCACAATTATCTCAAAACACAAATTGTCTGCCGTTGCAGGACTTTGCTACTGGTTGGCCATCCTCAGGGTATCTCATTCTGAACAGAAAAGCAATGCCCTGATACAACTTCTTATGTTTCCTGCCTGCCAAAGAGCACAGTATCTATCTCTTTCTCTGTCAGTATCAGTATAAACACTTCAAGTTCTTGCATACAGTAATTTGAAGCAACATAGGAAATTACTTTTTCTACTTTGTAAAGCTGCTTGAATCATTTCAGAAATTTCAAATTTTTATACAAAGTTCCAAGAACCTTTCTTAAAAACATGGTGGCTTTGTCGTATTTCAATTCACAGAGTCATAGCATGCTGACTCATATACTGTTGTGGGGGATTTTTCTACATAATTTACCTCATTTGATTTGCTATTACAATTCCTGTTCAGTATTTACATTTTGCTGGTACTTATAAGACACAAATAGAGGTAAATTCATTAGCTTCATAAATATGGTGTGTGTTACTCACTGTAGGGAAAAAACAAAGCAAAACAAAACCAAAATCAACCCTATCCAACCTTAATCAGAGCTATCTGTGCTGAGATGTTTAAGAAATTAAAATCTCCCTTTCACACCATCCTCTTAGAGTGTTAGGGTCAGGGCTTCCTTTCTTTTGCAATGCTACTCTTAAGAGTTGATTCTTCTGGCTTGCCTTTGAGAAAAACAGGAAGTCTTTTTACTTTTAAAGTGCTGGTGTGTCCTGGATTCAGCAGTAGCAGTCATTTTTCTCCTTCGTAGTAGCTGGTGCAGTGCTGTGTTTTTGACTTTCAGCCTGGGAACAGCGCTAATAACACAGATGTTTTCAGTTGCTGCTCGGTAATGTTTACTCTGACCAAGGACTTTCTGAGTCTCATGCTCTGGCAGGGAGGAGGGGAAGCCGGGAGGAAGCAGAGAAAGAATACCTATCCAAACTAGCCAAAGAGGTATTCCATACCACAGCACGTCATGCCCAGTATATAAACTGGGGGCAGGTCCCCGAAGAGTTAGATCATTGCTTGGGTCAGGCTGGGTATCGACCCAACAGGTGATGAGCATCTATATTCTCTCCCTTTGTTATTTCTGTTATCATTATTACTGGTGGTAGTAGCAGTGGTTTGTGTTATACCTTAGTTACTGGACTGTTCTTGTCTCAACCCGTGGAAGTTACATTCCTTTGATTCTCCTCCCCATCCCTCTGGGAGCAGGGGGAGGAAGTCAGGGGAGTGAGCAAGCCGCTGCATGGTTCTGGGCTCCTGACTGGGCTTAAACGATGACATGATGTGCCAATTAGCAAATTTTTTTGTTGCTGTCCAATTGCTAAATCACTGCAATTCTTTCCAGTAAGTGAAAACACATTCTTCCATCTGAGGTGACTCATATTCATGTCCTCTGCTTCCCAAGAACATATCCAAATGATCTACATATTCTAGCCAGGGCTTGATTTATAAGTAATACTGAACAATTTCTGTCTTTTGCGGCATATGCTTTTTCTGTGGTCAGATATAATAAATGGTTAAGTTTCAGACACTGGTTTTCAACTTAGATGCTTAACATGTAGTTAAACCTTTTTGTGAAATGTTCATGGTACCCTTAGTGATACCTGCGGCAGTTTGTAATTGACATTGAATCATAAATTGTCATAGTGCATAAAAGTGCTAATAGAAAATTTGAAAAGAAGATGATGCTTGTTCTTAGGTGTACTGTTTTTGGCTGGGATAGTGTTATTTTTCTTCATTGTAGCTTGTATTGTGCTATGTTTTGAATTTGTGATGAAATTCAAAACAGTGCGTATCATCAGTTGATACACACTGATGTTTTAGCTGTTTAATTCTTTAGTGATCACACAACATGAAGGCCTTTCCTACTTCTCATGCTGCCCCAATAGTGCCTAGGTTGAGGGATGCGCAAGAAGCTGGGACAGGACACATCTGGGACAGCTGACTTCAGATATTTCTTGATGTCCCATATGATGTTGTGCTCAGGAATAACAGCTGGAGGGAAAAGGAGGAAGGTAGCATGTCTGGCATTCCTCAGAGGTTGATATTGGAACCAGCAGTCTTTAACATCTTTGTTGGTGACAGGGACAGCGACATGCTAATGTGCACTTGAAGCCCAGAAAGACATCTGTAAACTGGGCTGCATCAAAAGGATTGTGGCCAGCAGGTTAAGGGAGGTGATTCTCCCCTCCTACTCCACTCTTACGAGACCCCACCTGCAGTTCATCTATAGGGCTCCCAATAAAAGAAGGACATGGAGCTGTTGGAGCCAGTCCAGAGAAGGTCCACAAAGACTAGAAGAGGCTGGAGCACCTCTCATATGAAGACAGACAGAGAGTTGGGCTTGTTCACCCTGAAGAAGAGAAGCCCCTGGGAAGACCTTATAGCATCCTTCCAGTACCTAAAAGGGGCCTACAAGAAATCTGAAGAGGGACTTTTCACAAGGGCATATATTGATACAGAAGGGGAGGAATGGCTTGAAACTGAAAAAGGGCAGCTTTAGATTAGATATAAGGAAGAAGTTCCTTAATGTGATGGTGGCGAGACACTGGATCAGGGTTCCTAGAGAAGCTGTGGCAGCCCCAGCCCAGGAAGTGTTCAAGGCCAGGCTGGATGGAGCTTTGAGCAACCTCGTCTAGAGGAAGGTGTACCTGCCCATGGCAGAGGGGATTGGAACTAGATGATCTTTAAGGTCCCTTCCAAGCCTGACCATTGTATGATTCTAGGGTCGTGTTTGTCTTCCCAAATAACTGTTACATGTAATGGATCCCAGCTTTCCTGGAGGTGGCTGAACACCTGCTTGCCGATGGGATGTGGTGAATGAATTGTTTATTTTGTTTTGCTTTCATGCCCAGCTTTTATTCATTTATGAAACTGTCATTATCTCAGCCCTTGAGCTTTTGCACTTTTACCTTTTGGATCCTCTCCCTACCCACCAGGGAAGTGAGCAAGCAACAGTTATGTTGGTTGGTGTTCAGTAAAGAGATTTTCTGTGCAATATCCAGTATGACCTTTTTTTTTTTCATTAGGGACCATTTTTATGGTTTTTTTTAAGTCATCAAGGGAACTGCAAAATCACAACTGCAAAAACAGATGGTCACATGATGAAAAGTAGTTACTGAAACATAATATAATACTGAGCACATTTTAAATGTAAATCCTGATTGTGTTAAATAGTGATGCCAGCTGTTTCAGCCTGCAACTATGCTTATTGCCATACCCTGGGAATCAGCAGGTGCTACTTGCTCTGGTAGTATGAATTTATGAGCAGATAGTTTTAAATGGACTTTTTAGTTGTTTGTAGCTATGGGACTAGCAACAGATGAGAACATGGAATATGAAAACCTGAGGAAGAAAGTGCACTGATAAAAAGTTTTATTTTTACTAAATGAAAAAAAGCAATTGGATTTCAATTCCTTTCCTGTTCATCTTTCCCCAAAGTCTTCTGCTGCAATTTAACACATGCATATTTTTAAATATAAATACGAATAAAGAATTTTTACAATTACCAGATGGAAAATGTTATAAAGAAGTTGCTATTTTTTTCTCTAAATGCCACTAACACAGCTGCCATTTTTCTACAAATGCCATTGAAAGAAAATCTTTATTGTCTTAGCCTGATATAATTTCCACACATATTTTAACTATGTTAGTATCTTAATTTATAGTAAAAACCACACAGTAGGTACTATGTATTAAGGCCAAACAGGGAAAAAACAAACAAACAAACAAAAACCATATACATTCAAAACCCTACCATATTTTCTCTTTGAAGCAGGTATTTGTCATTGCAAGCTAGCAATTCCAGGAGATTCTAAACAATGGTATAAAGGTGTTTTTGGTTTTACTCTGAACAGGATTATGTCTGGTAATAAAACTTGTATAGCTTGCTCATTTTCTTAGGAATCATTAGGAATTCACTAGAACATAAGTAGAAGTATCAGAAAGCAAAACTCTTGTCTTAATGAATGTTACAGAAAAGTAATGTACTTGTCAGTCAAGAATAAAGTTTCACATATTTTACCACTTCAAGAAAGCAAGAAAGAAATATGGATTCCTTAAATGCAAACTGTCAAATGGAATGTCTGTTTTTTTCCAGGACAAAAAATAAAAGTGTGGCGAAGAACATACATTTCACAATTATTGCTTTTGGGATACATGGGAGGAAAAAACTCCAAAACACAAACACATGCCCCTCCTCCTTCTTAGTCATTGTTTAAGCAGTTTGCTTAGTGTCATAACAATTTTGCCTCATTCTTTATGATTTCAGTGTTCTTGTCAATCACATTTAAGCGCACGACAATAGTGTCAGCTTTTATTTTTAGAACCTTCATGCCCTGAAGTAGCATATGCTCCAAATATTATATGCAATTCCCTAGTGACACTGTCCTGAGAAGCTGGAATACAGATCAATCTTGGATCCATCTGGAGGTGGCATGGAAGTTTTGGCCATGAAATATGTTTCAGATCTGAGAATTTGCTTATTTATCTGTTCTTTCTCTCATATGAGTAAATATGGAAAAATACATTTTAAGAGGGATAGAAAGTATTTCTGAATATAGACTAAGTTAAGCTAAAATAGGTTCAGTTAAAATTAAAATAATAAAAACCTCAGTACAACATTGTTAAAGGAAACATTCTAGAAATGTTGAGACTGTGACATCCAAATGACACCTCTGAATCTGAATTAGTATTTTTTCTCATAGTAGAAATAATTAATTTTACAAGAGAAAAAAGGGAAAAGAGAAAATTTTTCATAGCTTTCAGTATGGAAAAAATGCTTCAGTTCAGCAGTGATATGTGACATTAAGACAGTATGTGTAAATAAGACATGTAAAGATTAGTTTGTTTGTTTTTTCAAGCTTTTGAAAGTACATTGGTTCTGACCAGAACTGTTTTCAGTGATTCGATCATTTCCTTAATAAATCCAATATTTGCTCATCTTTACAACCAGTAAATTTTCTGAGCAATAAAAGAAAACATTTGCTTAACACATATTAACAAGCTGTATTTGGAAATGTAGTATTTGTTGTGTTTTTTTCCTTAAAATGGTTAAGTCAAGTCATAGAAGGAAGGATTGGAGAAAAAAGCGATTAACTTAATTCATGGAAAGAACATGTGATACACCATAAAATTAGCAGTAACACCACTTTCTTCCTCCTCCCCACACTGACTGGCTGTCATCCTCCCTTTGCTTGAAGAATAGGACTGTCTTCCCTACAGAGCACGCAAGAGTCACAATCAATTGGTGGTATGGTTGTCAAGATTTACTGTTAAAAATGACATGGCTCCAGCACATCAACTCCTCTACAAGCACTGAGTGGTTTGCTATAGAAGGCTTTTGAAATTTACTGATTTTACACAACTAGTGCCAAATTGGGGAATTTAATGTTTTACTGGTATAGCTGATTTCCACTGCATGAGTAATGTTTCTTTCCAAGGAAACACAAACTAAAGCACAAAAAAAAAAACCCAAACCAAGAAACAAAAAAATCCCCAAGACCCCAAACAAAAAATAACCCAAACCAAAATGGAACCTGGAACATTTTCTGAATATGTTAGTATGGAAATCTCTGAATAAGTGTTCCTTTCTTTATTTCATACTTTTGTTCAAGTGAAATTCTAATTGAAACAAATGTATTTAAGGGAATTATTCAAGTACAAATATCTTTCTGAAGTAAAATATGTGCTACGGGTCACATTAAATGCCTTTAAACTGAACAAAAAAGGACCTAAGAAATACCATTTTCATTGACTGGTATTATTTCATGACATTATTTTGTCAGAACTTGTAACTAAAACAGTATAATATTGTGATAAACACAGTTATGATTCGTGTCAGAGTGGAATATGGTGTGGTCATTGTACCCTGTGTGGATTTGGCACGGT
>WYDI02010838.1:14852-74187 GCA_009867235.2 Psittacus erithacus | reverse complement strand
TGTCCCTGCCCATGGCAGGGGGTTGGAACTAGATGATCTTAAGGTCCTTTCCAACCCTAACTGTTCTATGATTCTATTCTATGATTTTATATGGCTTGTCTTTCCCCTTTCCAATGATTAAATATCAGTACCACCTCAGCCCTTGTGCATTCTGATATCTCACTTAAGATCTCAGCAGCTAGCACTTCAAATACTTTTGAATACTGGAATGAAGCACATCTGACCCTGCACATTTTGAAAACCTCTCATATTTAAGTATTCACTGACCTATTCTTTCTCTACTTAAAGCTTGAATCTTTGTCACAGTTAATTGTACTGAACCTTTCCTTGATTGTTCTCTTATTACTAATGTTCTAATAAAATTAACTGTAACTTTTGAAGTAATTTTTCTGTTTGCATTCCAGTTTGTTTGGAGTTTTCTACTTTTATATCTCTATCTGTGGCAAAATGGCCTAATTTTTCAGCTTTCTGCAGGCATGCGTTGTTCATGTGACTGAATTCCATAAAGTCCTGAGTATTCAAGAATTACGTAAACAGAAATTAAGATTCACTGTTATAGTTAGCTGTCTTTTTTCTGTAATCACTTTTTTTGTATAATATGTAGTGGTGATACTCTGCTAGACTTAAGGTGAGGGGAAGAGCAATAAAAATTTACATATTTGATAGATTTGTAAATGAGATTTGTTTTGGGATGTTATTAATAACATTTGTAATGAGAAAAGCAATTTTTTTTTGTTTTTTTTTTTTTTTTATTTGAGGCATCTTTACTCCTGAACAGCACTTACGGTTTTTTGAATTTTATAAGAAGCTTTCCACACTGGGTTTACAGCAAGAAAATGGACACAATGATAATCAACTACAACTTCAAACTCTGGAACAGGAAAAGAAGTATATTTTGGTCAGGAAGAACTGTGCTTACAATTTTCCTGTAAGTGACATTAATTTAAGGTTAAATAATTTGTATTGTGCATATAGTTTGCTAACTAGGGACTGCGTGAGTGATAGAGGAGTTATTTTCAAAATGTACATTTTTAGCTAGACTATACCTCTTTCCTGGAAAGTTCAAGTTAACAGCTCAAAATAGAGGTTGTCCAAAAGAGTCCAGGAAAGATTCCTTTTACCAAGCCTCAGAAAATTATTGGCAAGTTTTGACTGAGCAAGTGTTGCTGTTCTGAGAGGTTACTGGTCTCACTCTGTCTTATACATTTTCTCCAAGCACTTAGCACAAATGCTTTGAGAAAATGTCTGTGAAACAGAAGTCCCCAGTTTCAAACCATTCAAAGCTAGGTTTTCACATTTGCTGTGTGTCATGGCATTCTAGGGAGTTAAAGATTGAATCTGAATTGTTAGATTAATATTTCAGTCATGTTCTTGCCTGAATGCAGAAAGTCTTTTCAAGTTAAAGTGAGGTCTTTAAAAGTACCACTCATGTTTCTGTAAATTTACTTTGTATTTTGACATTCCGTATTTATAGTAAAAGAAAATATGTTTGTAGGAAGCCAATAGACAGTTATTTTTATTCTGCCTTTTAAGGACAAGCACCTTTTATGTAGGTAGACATCTGTTGGTTTATATGAGCAAAAGCAAGGTATGTACACAAAAAACTGTTGAAATTCAGATGCTTGCTTTGCTGTTTGCTAAAATATTTGTTGTTTTTGAAGTCTCCAGTTGCACCTTCCAGTAGTGTATGGAAATGTTAACAATATTTATAGAACTAAGGTTTTATATCTTGTGGATTTAGTCTATGTCATGAGAAAAGAAGCCTGCAGCATGTCTGGAAGATATGTAAATCCAGTTTAGTTCTCAACTTCAGAGTTTGTCTGGCTCCTGTGTTTTGACACAGCCATCAAAAATGCTACACTTGCTCTTTAAAATCACAACCTGTTACCTCCTAAATGTCTTTCTGATTGTAGCTCGATGTTTTGATCTGATAGTGTGGCCCTTTAATTATGCAGTTAATAGAAGACTATCTTTCCACAGGCCATGATTGTTTTTGTGGACCCAAAGAATTTCCATTTAGAACTATATTCTATATTCTTCTGCCTTTGTCATGACCCTGAAGTTACTGTCAGATATACTATGGCTTTAAGCTTCTATGAAGTAAGTCTGCATTGGTTCTTTGTTAGTACTTTCATGTTTTTATTTTTGTTTTCTTCTTTAAGCTGACATTTATGACTGTTCAACCAAAATAAAAAGACTTGAGAAAACTTGTTGAAAGGATTCAGTTTGATGATGTTCAGCCCCTTCTAACCTCTCTGTGTAGCCCATACACACACATTAGTTAACGCTGTGCAACATTTAGTTACAGGAGCCTACCGTTACATGAGCTTTTAAGGAGTAAAACTTAGAAGAAACTTAGAATGGTCTAGTACTACAAACATAAGCAATTGTAACAATTACACTATTTGAAGGTTTTCAATGCTACTAGAAGATAATGAGACATTCGAGAGAAAGGCACTTGCCACTTTTGGTCCTGAAAACCTCTCTTAGAATGGCAGAGTTTGCTGGTGTTTGCTGGTATTCTGTGGAGAATATTTATATGGGTCAAATCTAAGTTAAATGCTCAATCTAATGTGAAACAACTTGGAAATTTATGCAGATGTAGAAGAATGTGTATTCTCATTACTCCATTCAGTTTACATAATTTCCACTGTATTATTTTCATGAAAGTTAAAAAATGTACAACTGTGTAGATATTATTAGCTATGTGGAGTGAATTCCAGAGAAGAAAATCCACTCTCTCCAGATTGTAGTAACCTATGTAGGATGATCTTCAAGGTTTTCATAGTGTTTTACTGAGAACCCTTGTGTTTCAGTCTTCGAGCTAGCCTTTTTTATTCCATTTTCTTCCTGGGGAAACTGGTAAGTTAAGAAGCTTGCTGAAAGCATTTAAATCATAGTAGAGGCCTAAATGGTTTTATTTCCACCATTATAAGAAAGATGGATGTATTTCCAGTTCCCGTTACCTATTGGTGCTTTGTCTTAGGGAATGATAATCCAAGGTAATTGTTGAAATTATAAAATTAGCATCTAGTTCGGCATAATATTTTGTGTTAGATATATAATACTTTTAAGGTACTGCCTGAATATGAAGTATTTTAGATCATTTTTAAAAGTCTGTAAAACTATACCTTGGTCTGAACGTGCATTTGGTGCTTGTTGATTTAATTTTAACACCATAACTAGGCAACCATATGACAGTCAAAAATGGGCAATTTATGGTATCTACTTCTAGGTGGACTTTTACTTTCTTTTTTTTTTTTTTTTTTTTAATATATAAACTCCCTGTACTTTTATTTTCACTTGGCTTATATAAATAAAGAAGATCATTAAAAATTGTCATCTAAATATTCAGTATGGCAAAAATCTTATTCCTCAAGGTTTTGTCATGTGAGAAGGGGTTAAAACTCTTTTAACAGTCTGGAGATGGACTGGGGGTGGTTTTTAGAATTTCATATGTGATTTATGAATCAGAGTCAAAAAAAACCAGAGGACTGAAAACTTCAGATGGAAAGGCTGGGGAAACTTAAAATCCAGCACAGGCTAAGCCAATTTTTGTGTTTTATCTTTCGTAAATTATATAACAGTCTGAAATGTTAATTCTCCTAAGGAGCATGATCTACAACATTTGAATATTCCAGAAGGATTTTTTCCTAGCCTCGCAGTCTTAAAATTTTTTGGTAAATGTGAAAAAGTGTTAAATTTGAAAGCATGTTTGATTGCTAGATAATAGGCCAGTTTCTTGACTCATATTCTTTATATTAGCATATTTTAATGTGATATATGGGAAAGCACACAACTGATACTAAACAATTGTTCTTCATCCCATCTTCATGCTTGCTGTAAACTAAACACATATTGTTGCAGTGGCATGAAACTAGAGAATGCTTCACCTTGCTATTTTACTGTCATTTTTTAGGTGGCTAAACTTTTAAATTCTGGTGTGTATACAATACATAAAGAACTTGTTACACTATTGCAGGATGAGTCACTGGAGGTAATATACTTTAACTCGAATTTTATTTTGCTTGCTACATTGAAGCAGATTATCTTGATGTTTAATAACTCTTCAATAAGACAGTAGAGTAACATTTTGAAAGGATCAACAGCTTTTACTTCTGTTTCACAGATGCTTCATAAAGATGGCAGCCTTCTGTGAATAAAAAAGGAGGAGAATAGGAAGGTGTCTGAATTTAGTAAACCCGCACTGAATTTATTAGCTTTTAAAAATATTAATTCTAAGTTGTTTTAATTGCCATATTATTTATTACCTTAAAAATTTTATGGAAATATTTGGTTTTGATACTGTGTTAAAATAATCCTTGATAGTGTTCAAGGTTTTTGCTTGGTTTTATTTTCATTTCTCCAGTTGAAGGGGAGATTAAGAAGTTGTGTATGGTTCAAAGGTCAAGCTTTATAGAAAGAGTTTCAGTCCAAGGTCTGGTACAGAATCTGTGAGTGTTTATGAGATAGTTTAGTGTACCTCAGTTTCAACTTGCGTAAAACATGAATCACTTAGCTAGATTACAGCTGACATAGTAAGACCTTTTTGGATTTGAAAAAAGACAAATATTTATTGAAACAAAATCATAATTTCCTTTTGCTTTCAGGTTCTCTTTTGTTACCCTTTGTTAGACATTTTCAAGGGAATTAAAAGTGTTTATAGAACATCTACTTGTAGTTTATGAAATTCTGATGCATCTTTAAAGATTTCTCAAGTTGAACACCTGAAAGTGGATACTCAGAAGCAGCTGGTGATGCTAAAAAGTTCCCTGTTTTGATACTTGCAATAAAAAGTTTTCGGTGCCTTATCTTATTTACCACCCCAGTCAGAATTGGTGCCAAAAATATTTAATTATGTACTTTCCTAGTCTATTTTTAAGTATGACAACATTTGAAAGTTTGGCTATTTAATTAATACAGGCTATGCATTCTATTTTAATTTATCAACTGCAGTTTTTCTTAAAGCAGGAAAAATTGCTTTTAAGATTCAGTTGACAAATACAAAAAACCCCTATTTCTTTGTGTTTGTCAAAGCTCTTTTGTTTAAGAATGAATGTTCACTTTAAAATATTGTATGCCGTGAATAGGTTAGACATTGACTGTGGTATTCATATAAATCAAAACTACAGTTTGTTTTCCTATACTTGTAACCTATGGTACTTCTATTACTCCATTAAAATATTACTTAATTACATCAAAACCCCAGTCCTCATCAAAGCAAATAGGTTGCATCTCATTCTTTTTTGTTGAGATGGATATGCGAGAACAGTACTGTAAGAGATATCACTAAGGATATTGTTGGTGAGAGAGAAAAATTGAGTCAAGTTAATTTACAGAACTCATTTATGCAGCCTTTCTTTAAATAGGTGCTAGATGCCCTGGTAGGTCACCTCCCTGAAATCCTTGAACTAATGGCTAATGGAGTAGAAAACTGTGGATCGGAGAACAAGGTGGGTATTCTTATGGTTTTTAATTTGATTTCTAAATAAAGGTAGTAGCAAAGTTTTTCAGACATATATGGTATGAATATGCTTTTGTTACTAGTTTCTGCTTCAGTGAGCTATAAAGTTTCTGTGGTTTTTTGATTGTCCTTAGACTTTATAAACTTTAATAATAAAGGAGAATTGTGAAAGACTTGACATAATACAATGTTCCTCCATGTTCTTTTTCTAATTAGCCACAGATTTGCTGAAATAAATAAAATTTTGAAATACAATCATGAAGTTAAAACATAAGTTGGCTTCATGCTAAAGGAATAACAGCTGACACAGAATTTTTATTTTTTTTTTTTTTAATATTTATGTGGCAGCTGCCCATGGTTACCATTTTTAGACACATTTTCTGCTAGAAGAAAGCCTATTTGCTGAAGAAAGGCACTGAATTAGGTTTTAGGAGATCTATATTCAGCTCCCAACTTCACTAATTTAATTTTATGTGGCTCTGGATCATGGTTTATTCAGTGAATTGTTACCTGTAAAATGGAACATCAAAGGTCATCTCCTGCTTCAAGACTCTGTTTTGAGCATACTTCTTAAGTGTATGGAGAAATTGAGATATTCCAACAATATAAGAAATGAATAAATTTATTTTCTTGTATGGAGAAAAGTTGAGAGTGTAATTTAAAAAGTGAACTTTTCAGATATTTACTGCTGAAAATCTATATAACATGTAACAAGTGCAATGTCAAATGTGGCACTCTGTTTCATTTTGCTTAGTGCTGAAAAGACTTTAGCTTGCCTGCTACAAAGTCTTTGCTTCCTACTGAGAAAAGGTGTATAATTCCCAGTAAAATCAATTAGGGAGCTGAGAACAATAACTTCAAAATCAAGAGGCTAGAAGGAAAATGGGATTTATTTGGTTTGAAAAAGAGAAGACTGAGGAGAGTTGTCGTAATGCTCTTTCATATCTCTAAAAGGGTACAGTGATCAGTTTTTCTTTGTCAGGAGAAGGGATTGGAAATGAAAGTTAATTTAGTTAGGTACTAGAATAGCTTTTTGAGTAGTAAAGTGGAATTTACTGCTAGGGGAGATTGTTTAAACCTGATCATTGCATTATTTTAAAACCAAGTTAGACTAACATCTTACAAAAGTGGTCACAGTGTAGCTGATTCTGTCTGAGGAGAGGAATTAACCTACCCCTTAAAAATCTCTTCCTTTCCTGCATTTTCGTGATGTGCTTTTTAAGTATGGTAACAAGACATAAAGCTAGAACATGTAAAATTATTTTAATGTTTATATTTTTATTTCTAGTTATTGTCTATTCCTGACTTGATTACTGCATTAGCAGAAGCAGAACAGAGAGCAGCAACTTCTTTGAAATGGAGAACTCATGAGAAGTTACTACAAAAATATGCATGTCTCCCTCATATCATATCAAGTGATCAGATTTATTACCGCTTTCTTCACAGAATGTTGACAATCATTTTGACAAATGTAAGCCCACCTGTCTCTTTCACATTTGTTTGTTTATGCTATTTAGAACAATGACCACCATATATTTGCCATGTGTAGTGCTTTTTAATTGCCTTAAAGTACTACTTTTCATTGCATAATATATATCAGACTGTGGGTTTTTTAATATAAGACTGAGAAATTGCTCTGAGAACTTCCCCCCAGTCTGAGGAGCAAAATTTGGATTGACAGGTTGTCATATTTTTCCTCCCACCCTAAAGTTCTTTTATTTCCTTGTGCTCATTCTCAATTTGTTTCTAGGTAAATCAAAACTTTTTCCTCTGAGATATGCCTTCCTTTTCCTGATTCCATACATTATATCACATTGTGTTTCATTCCTTATGAAAGAACACTTTATTCTGAAAGCAAATGTTTGTTGTAAGAGATGCTTTATTTTCTAACACCTGTAATACAGAAGGCACCTCCCAAACATGAAATATGTCAAGGCTTTTAAGAAATAACTGAATAAACAGCTTAGGCAGAAGGGATAAAGAAGCAGGTGTTTCATGAATTGGCCAAATTTCCTAATTCTCCATTACATTATGCCAGTTATTCCAAAATTTATGAAGTTAGATGCTTTTTTAGCTGTTTTTTTCTACTTCTAGAATTTTTATACATTTTTAGTCATATTTCTTCAGGTATGTTTAATTGTGTTCCCTTTATTTCTTTCAAGAATATCCTACCAGTCCAAAAAGCAGCTGCTCGAACTCTCTGCGTTTATTTGCGTTATAATCGCAAACAAGAACAGAGGCATGAGGTTATTCAGAAATTGATTGAACGTAAGATAATTTTTCCATGATTACTTAGAGGTGCCAGTCAGTCTTTACTAAAGATCTATTTCTATATATAGTTGTATTTATTCAGGGTAACTTTCTGCCTTCATTGAAGGGATTACACTTAAAAGACATTCAGTTGCTCATATTATCACCAGGCAAAACACATTGTGCATATGCAAGGAATATCTGGAACTTGCGCAAATGAATTGGGAAAGAGGCAATGTGGGAAACTGATAATATGCCAAGACCCCTCCAGCCCTGCTTCTTGAATCCAAAATTGCTCAGCTGAAAGTGCTGCAATATACAGAGTTCCTCTATAGAAATAAAATTCTCTAGAGGCTTCATCATTATAAGTGCTGAATAAATCTTCTCAGAGATTGATTTATGAATGGGTTAGTCACTTAAGGTGACTTTCTGGTCTATGCTGTGTGTTTTAAAGCTAGGTTAGAATTTTGAGTAGTTATCATTAGCGATCCTTAAAGTTTATGCTGTAATTTTCATACACCAGTGACATGGTTTGGATGGCATACAGGGCTTTGTTCAACACAGTAACTAGTTCAATTACTATTTCTGATTTTTCAAATGATTAGAGAGACTGACTGTATTTCTGAAAACCAATGCTCAATTGACAGGTATGGTCATTGAATTCAGAAGGCTAGGTTTTCACTGAAATAAAGAATTGAGATAGGCTGAGAAGGTGTGTCTTGTGATGAGTGTGATTATCATCTTTGAAATGTTAGGTTAACCTTTGAAATGTTGTCTGACATTGAAAATTTAATGGATAATATCTATGCATTGTTATTTTTCAGAACTGGGCCAAGGAAAAAGTTATTGGAACAGACTTCGGTTTTTAGATACATGTGAATTCATTATGGAACTGTTTTCAAAATCATTCTTCTGTAAATACTTCTTTCTACCTGTTCTTGAACTTACACATGATCCAGTGGCAAATGTGAGGTACTGTGCAAAGAGTATGCAGCAGTGAACAGGAAATAAAAACTTTAAACGCTGTATATAGAAATATTGCTACGGGTTTCATGCCTTGCTTAAATAACAGGACTTGAGTAAAAATGTACAGAGCGTTAAGGGTGTAGGGCACTGGGGGGATGATATTGGAAAACCATGTAAGTAGGTCAATCTGAATGTTGGGGGGACTCATCAAAAATGTCAGGTTTTGGGACTGAAAGGAACAGTGAGGCAGAGGAGCCAGCTGTAGGTGAGAAGAAAGTAATTTGCTGTTTCAGGAGTATAAAGAGAGAAATGTAACTTCACAGTTTCCATTAATTTCTATCCATTTCAATCTCTTTATACGCAAAGTAAAACACACAAGCAGTTCTTTAAGCAGCCTGAGCTTAACAAGTTAACATAGGTTTTACCTTATTTAAGTTTTCTACTTCATTTTTAAAGTAAGTTGAAGAATAGAAGAATATAAGGGAATTTGGTATGTGTATTCATTTTTTTTTTTTTTCAACAAACATTTTAATTAAAAGTGCTATTGATACAATATTAAAATTTATTGGAAACTTGAAATTACTTGTAATCCCTTAACTGACATTAAAATTAATTTTGTCGTAATTCTTTTCCGGATTATTCCCTAATACTTTTTACAGAAAGGATGCACCATATATAGTGAACGGAAGTTTAGAAGTCAGACATAGTTGTTAGCTTATGATTTTAAAGTTAGCTTATGATTTTAAAACAAACATCGGGAGATATTCTGGCTTTTCACAGAGTGGTGTAATTCTGTAATGAAAGTTGTGAAGGTTAGAATGTTTTGACATTCTAACAGAAAGATGACTTTGTATAAGAAAATCTTTTTGAATGTTATCAATCACAAAATTTCCTTCATCCTTGCAGTTTTATGGAAGTGCAGTTACATGAGTTTTGGTGAGAATTTGCTTTGTACTGATGAACCAGATTTTCATTGTATTTAGGTAACTGATAGAGATAGATGTGTAGATAATCTTGGAAACCTAAAGGTCTGCTTATCATTCTAGCAGAATAAACCAACCAAATGAACAAAACTCAAACCCCAAAATCCTCAAACCTGAAAAAACAGCAAAAAAAACCCCAACCAAAAACTCAGCCAAAACAAAAATGACAATTAAAAAAAAAAAGCCTCAAAAGAAATCTTTATTGACTTTCAGGACTGTTTTCCTGGTCTATGGAATTTTTGAAAATGTTATAGTATATCTGGAAACAATACATAAGCAACAATATTTTCTGAAAATCAAACCTACTATATTCTATGTCAAATGCTAGCATGCAGTACAAAAATTAATTATGATTATTAAACATCTGCATGAAAAGAAAAATATATACTGTTTTGTTTCTTTTTTTAGAATGAAGCTTTGCTATTTGTTGCCAAAAGTTAAATCTACTCTGAAGATACCCACTGATAAACATTTACTTCAGCAGTTAGAGTTATGTATAAGAAAACTTTTGTGTCAAGAGAAAGACAAAGATGTCCTGACTATTGTAAAAAGAGTAAGCATTTTTGTTTTCCAGCAGCATTTTGCTTTGGGGTTATCCTTAAAAGATGATCAATCTTATTCTTTCTGTTGATTCTCTTAATGTAAGAACGGGCGACTAAAGAATTCATTGTCTATCATATAATTTTTGACAATTAAGAGAAGATGTAGTGCTGTGCATTCTGTCAAATTTGAGAGTTGGTGTTTCCTTCGTTACTAATATTGCAGTTATTTTATAGTGACTGGGATTCAGGACTTCAGCTCAATGACTGGGAAAAAATAACAGATGACTAAAAATAGGATTAAATATTGACTTTAGTAAAAATGGTCAAGTTTTTGAGGCAGAGATATATATATTTACAATATACAGATAATGGATTTGTATGATTTTGAAATGTTACAAATGTCTTTGTATGGTGAATATTCATGAAAAAGTACATCTTTAAGGGATGCCCATGCTTATTTTCAATGAAGTGAAGTAGCTAAAGTAGATGGCTTCCTTATAGGGCTAGTCTGCAGGAGACATTGGGTGGACAGCTGTGGGGAGCTTCCTGGCTTATTCGCAAATTTCTGAGTTGTTTTTATAGTCTTGGTTCCTAGTTCCATGCTCCAGCCATTTATGCTTCTGTGCTATCCTTGAGTGTAGTTTGAATTCTAAATAGATACTCTGTCAATTATTAGTCTTTGTGAGTCTCAGCATGGCTCTGAGAATACTCTCTGACAATTTTTAACTGCATGTGTAGCAAAAAATGCAAGCATAGGCTTCAAATGAAGTAAAGGCATGCTTAATTTTGAGTATGACTATTCTGAGCTTCCTAGCTGGACAGTTTTTTAGTTGAAAGTGTGGCATTCTGCTGGGTAACTATAATGTTGTGATTTTCTTTATAGACAGTGTTAGAATTGGACAGAATGGAGATCTCAGTAGGTGCTGTAAGTACTCAGTAACTTTAATGCTTACAAAGTACTTTTAATTCCCATTTTCATATAGTGATTTTTTATTTTTATTGATTTTATTTTGAAGTTTCAGAAAAGATTTTACGAAAATGATTTATTGGATCAAGAAAAAGAGAGACAAGAACATCTCCTTTTGGAAATGGTATAATTTATGAGTACAATCTGTCCTTTTTTTAATAGTTTGTAGCTAAATGTCAATGAGGCAATAATTTTAAGGTAGAGGAAGTGCACATTTTCAAGACACCTTGTAGGTTCATAATCTGTGTGTGGCTTCATTTTACAATTTATGATAGGGTTAAGACTTAAGTAACATATAACTTTCTTTTCTGTATTACCTAAATTTTGCTGTATCAGTTAGAAAACAAACTGTAATTTCTTGAAAAAAACTCGTGTGATGCCTCGATAGTTCTAAAATCCAAGCCCTTTAGCACATCTTTATGAAATCTTTTTGAGGGAGCTTAGCAATATTTCAGGTGTGTATAACATAATAAATTGAATAATGAAACACCTCAGAATTGACAGACAGCTTCCATAGGCAAAGTAATGAATGTTCTAACTTTTGTGCCAAGAAAGCTGAAGAAGGCTCTGTGTGTTGCAAGCTTTCCTGTTAATCAGAAAAAAGGCCATTGATATCTGCTGCGTCTCAAGAGGGAGATTTAGTGCAGGTTGTATAGAGCAAAAGGTGCTGCAAGTTACTTAGGATTTGGAAGAGAAGTCTGCAGAATAGTTTTCCAGCTAATAAAACTATTATCTTCAGTCATGTCTGTAAGTGAGAGCTGCAACAGATGCTTCGCCACAGAGCCTACTACATTTTCACAAACCCTAGATGAGATTACTGCAGTCCTCTGTTCTGCTACCTTCTCTCCACCCTAAGGTGGGAGAAGCTACGAAGCTGGTAGGATTTAGAAGAGACTGAATTTCATTGGTGTGGCTTCTCTGACGAGAAAATGAAGCTGCTCTGTAGTAAACCAGAACAGGTTCAAGACTGTACAAACCCCACTTTCTCCTCTTTGGGATTCTACAGAGCCTATATTTCTGGCCCACTGATGTCAGTAGGTACTGCAGATCTTCTCTTGTGTAGCGAAAGTTCAAGCTTTGTTATCAAGACCTGCACACATATATTCAAAGTCTTGAACTTAGCTTTAGCAGTTTTTAGGTAGATAAAATAAATGTTTTTATAGTGAAAGCAGTGGGGGCTGTGGTAAAATAGCCCCTGGTATGCTCTTTGTTACCTTGTATTTTATAATGACAGTTTTTCACCCTATTTCTACAGCTAGACTTTAGAAGAGCACCTGTATTTTTATGATATATTCCACTGAAATGGACATACCTTCTGTATCACAAAGGTCTCATTAAGCACTGTCTGTGAGAGGCATGTTTTTGAGGAACTGGAGATGTATACAGTAAATTGTGACATCCTGGCAGTGTTCAAGGCCAGGTTGAATGAAGTCCTGGGGGACGTGGCCCAGTGTGAGGTGTCCCTGCCCATGGCGGGGGGGGGTTGAAACTATATGATCTTAAGGTCCTTTCTAACCCTGACTATTCTATGATTTCATGTTGCAAATAGATGAGGAAGGGGTGAACCTACTTAAATGTATCTGCTACAGATTTTAATACTGAATATGTTAATATTTTTCCTTAATTTTAGTAACCGACTTATTAGAACCTATATTACAGCAACCTTGACCTGAATGGATAATTTTTTTTTTTCTTTTTTTAACTTGGGTAGTAATTAGAATGAAATGAAAAAAAAAAAAAGGAAAAATAGAGTAGAACAGTTACGGTTCACTTGGCACTTTTTATTATTAACATAGTACAGAAAATAAGCTAACATTAATTAGCTTTTTGAAGGTGGAGTGGTGTCTATTCAACAGCAATCCTGAATCAAGTATTAGCTTTTGAAATTACTGATGTAGCTGTGTTAACACTATATTCTGTCTATGAATGTGCTCTCAAAAGGTTCTAAGGCTAGCTAATATACAAAAGGGCAAAGAAATTCCCTAAACTTGAGCATTGTAATACTTGGTTTTGTTTTCATAAAGGCTTGTCAAATGCAGCACCTCAGCTCTGAGGTTCCTTCATAATTACATTTTTTAGTGTGACTTTTACATAGGTTATGTTCCCTGATGTAGTTTTGTTCTACTTGATTGGTTATCAAGATATTCATTAGGGGCTGCACTAAAAGTTGGAGAGAGTAGGAATTAATTGTTATTTTGGTGATTTTGAAGCAATTCCCAGTTGGAAACACAATTTATTTTTTTCTGAGGAATATCTGAGAAAATTATCCATTTTTTAGGAACAATTAGAAAAAGAGAAGCAGCAAAATGAAGGAAGATCTACAAATATTAATAACAAAATATTTGAAAAGAAGCGTAAGTTTGTTTATTTGCATACATTTTGTTTTCGCATGCATTGGTCTTCTGCAAAAGTAGGAGAAAGGAGCAGAAAAAAACATTTTATACAGTAAATAGAGTTTTAGAAAGTTGCAAGAAACCTTTTTTTCTATATGTTTCTAAAGACATAAACACTGGCCTCATTATATTAGAGAGAAGGCTTTTGGCTTTATTAATAAAACACATGACAGTTTTCGTTCTCTGGTATTTTTAATTTTGGCATGTAGTGTACATACTTGTCTGCGATATTTTTGAAGTATTAGTAGCTCTGGATTTATTACTCTTTACCCTAGGACTGTAATATGTTATGATATCTTTTTTTTTTTAAAGTTGGCCTTTAAGAGAGGAGTATTTATACTTGGATTCTTTTTAGGCAGAGACAGTAAAACTTCATCAGTGTTGGCAAAAAGTGTCACACTTTCTGTTCCTGGAAGCTCTTCTGCTACATCAGCAGGTAAGAGCTCCTTAAAAATCTTCCAGAATGTTTTGGTGTCACATCAGCAGGTCAAAACCCAGCAAAGCTGCTGTTGGGATTTGTGGGCTAGTTTAACCTTCTACGCATAGGAAATGATTCCACTCCTAAAACTGAATGTTTTCTATGTTTTTTAGTTTTAGTTTAATCTTTAGTTTATAAATAAATGACATAAAGCTTATTTATTGTTATTGAAGTATTTACATCAGTTCTTTCAGCTAGCAAGTTTGACAGAAAATTATATTAAAAGTTATTTTAATTACTGGAGAAATGCAATTATATCTATGTTAAAAAAAATTTCCTACTTATAATTTTAGGCAAAGAAGACAAAAAATCCAAGTTGGTTCGCAGCCAGTCTTTCAGTACTCAAGCACTACATCCAAAATACAACACCTTAGACAAGTGTCCTAAGTATCTTTATTATCTTCATTCCTTACCTCATAGGCAATTGTTATGAAATTATATGCATAAGACTCTGTAAAAGTAGTGATGTGCTCGCTGAGTTGTGACCTTAATTTTCAGCCTGTTTAATCGATTAAGGCATGCAGTTTTGAACTGAGGGAATATATACCACTTTAAAGCATGCTGAATCCTACTCATGTATTCTTTTTAAGTTAATATGTCACATTTTATCATATATTAAAACAAGTTTCAATATGAACTGCTAAACCTAAAGAAATTTCAGCATAACTTTCTCATTTAATTTTTTCATATAAACTCATAAATAACCTCCAATATTATATAAACAGCAGGGTCATACAATTGGGAGAAACATGTTTCTGTAATAAACAGTTTGGTTTTGATTTATTAGTTTTTTTTCTGGTTTTTTATTTTTTTAAGTAAAAGCTCTGCTACAGGTTATATGTCTTCAGTATCAGGAATGGGAAAGAATCGTGTGTTATCCTTTACTGGTAAGTAGGTTATTCTATTACATTTTATATTGGTTTTTTGTGGGGGTGCTGAATATGTGAGCCACACATATACCCTATTTACCAGTCATACTGTAAGATGTCATTCTCCTAACGAACATAGAATAATATTATCCGATAAGTTTGACAACTTAAATGCTAGTCTAGTTAGTCTACTTTTCATTTTTTTTGTTGCATTTTTTGTTTTGCTTTTTGTTTGGTTGGATTTGGTGGGGTTTTTTTTTGTTTGCTTGTTTTTTGTTCTGTTTGATATTTGTTACATGTAGGTTTAAAGTTATATTTAAATGTAGTAAAAGTAAAATGTGCTTGACATTTCTTGATATTTTGGATGTCAGAAAAAGGTTGGTTTTGAAATTTGCCTCCATCCATTTTACATGAGGAAAGGGTTATTATGTATACCTTCTCTTGAATTAGGGGAGGGAAACTGCTGTCTGGAAGTGCCCCTCTCTGCATTTGCTGCTGAAAAATATGAATCATTAAAGACTGGAATGAGATTAGTGGCTTCCTGGAGGAACCTGTCTTTTTTCTGTTCAGTACCAAAAGACACTGCATGATTAGCTTGGATTAAATAGATAGATTTTAAGCACCTAAAGACTGGCCAATTACATTCCCCTATTTTCATACATGAAATGTATTAATCCTATCTTCCAAAATGTGTCTTCTAATTATTTTTATTTCGCATTTTTTCCACAAATGAAGAAGAAATGCGAAGTTGAAACCATTCTGTTACAGAAAGTTAAACTTCTGGATTATTGCCATAGGAAATATGCCACTATTGCCACAGGAAAGCCAGCTCATTCTGTTTACTCTCCATGTACATTTTTCAGACAAAATCCTTTGTCTGAACTGCAACTCTTATTTCAGATGATTCATTCTGGACTCATTCTGGTGGTAATAGTGGGAATGCTGCCTTCCCTTCCAGTTCTTCTCGCAACTTATTTAACTCAGCCGACCAGAAGAGCAATGGAAATAAGGAGATTCAGTCCCGAAAGATGAGCATGTAAGTGGTTGACGAGAGGTTAAATCAAGCTTATGAGTAACCTTTTTTCAAACGGAACTTGAAGAGACCCATGTGAAATTAAGCCTGTATTTATGACACATCTCCACCCAGATTTTGAAATACTAAATTAGCATGGTAGAAATGGGATACGTGCATTTACAAGAGTTTTTAAGATTGCGTTCCTTTTTAGTTAGTCTTTCGCCTTGTTTCCTCTGTACATGTTGGCATTCAGCTGGAGCATTATGGGGAGGGTGGAATGCGACAAAGTGAAGGTTATTGCATTTGATGTAGAGTAACTACAGTCAGTGATTAAGCTTCCTGTAGTTGGAGAAACAGAAAATATGCATTGCTAGATGATTTAATTTTTCCTTTTCCTTTTTAAGTACTTCTATATTTTTGTGTTTGAGAGTTATGTTGAACTGGTACTGCTACTTGTTATTAAGGCTGCTGCCTTTGCCTTACCTTAATCATTTAGATGAAAAAATTTCAATGCTAGGCATCTCCCTCAGGCTGGTTTTCTTTAAACTTCACCCTAAACTGTTCAACATTTTGCAAGAATGAAATCAAAGATGAGTTTTTTTGCTCCTGTGATAAAACTGTAAGTCCTAGAAATTTACTGTGATGTGTACATACTTAGTTAAATATCTGTAGACTCTAGCAGCTACTTCCTTTTGTATTACTTTCACACTATAACTTGTAGTTCTAAATTACTGTCATTGGACAGGCTGTAATTTTGGGTGCTCAAACTGAGATTTTTCTTTGTTATTGGAGATTTGATTTCTTAGCCAAGTCAGAATGGAGAATGGAAAGGAGCTAGCTATTTCAAGAAATGGAGGTTGTTTGGGAAAGTAGACTTAAATGTAATAGGAACTAGAACTGGGAGCTGAAAAATACGAGGAAATTCAACCAGGGGCCTTGGAAGTCTGAATAGGTATAAAAGACCAAGAATAAAAGGAGTCCAGGATATGAGCTTGTAACTTGCCTTAAAGATAATGGAGCTGAGATAGATGTGTAGATGGAGTCTACGCTGGACAGGAAAAAGGAAACGCCTTACACTGGTTTGCCAGTTATAAAGAGAAAACACTAGTGAAAGTGTTATCTCTTGAGTGGTCCTTTCTGGGGTTTTCAGGCTCCTTTAGAAAACAAACCAAAACACTCCCCCTGTCACCACCTTTACTCACAGAAGTTAATAAAATTCCCAAATTGTAAAATAAAACACTCAAAATTTTAACAAATGTACGAAGTTGTTCTCTGAACAGCTTGCATTCAACTACTTGTATACATTATATTATGATACGCAGCCTTTTACTGTGTGATTACATAGTGGTTTCCTGCTGGAATTTTACCACCTTCACTGTACAAGATAAATTTGTTCTGGAATGAAATCAAGCTTGCATGGTGACCTATTTTTTTTAAAACCGGATTTTCTTTGTAGGAAAGGTTGGAAGATAAGTAGTGAATGAAGGTGGACTGTTTCTGTTGAATCAGTGGTTTCACAGCACAAGTACGTTAAAGTACCAATTCAAATTGCACACTACCCCTGCCTTGGCCAGAGTCTAATGCTTTCTTCTAAGTATTAACCCACAGCACTTCAGACTTTTTAAGGTGATCATTAGGTGGTCACTGATTCCAAAGCACATGATTTCAAACTCAACAGTTAGATCAGTAGACATGCTGATGTTTTCAGCTGTCTATAAAGTGAGACATATATCTTGAGTACATAAAATGGCATACCATACTCAATATTTTCAAGAATTGTGGTCAAAACCCCATGTGCTTTCACTCTAATCACTGTATACCTCTGTTCCTTCTGTTTAAAACCAGAAAATTAGTTCTAATGCTATAAATTTTTTAGCAGTCATTGCAGAAATTCCAATTACTCATCTGTCTCACGAAATTTTGAGGAAAATAAATGGATTAACACTCACAAAGCAAAGGCTTTTTTATCTATCACTTAAAATAAAACTGGTATCTTTTGCTTGAATACAAAGGGACAGAAAAAGACTCATGCAAAGCAGTTTGTACCTTAGTCTTCAGGCAGAAAAGTGAAATGTAAGAGTCATGGCTTCAAGTCTCAGTGTACCATTGAGGTACATTGGTGGATACCTTAACAGCAGACTATTTGAAAGTAGGTATCTGATTAAACACCATGAACTGGATGCTCTCCCTAGTTCAGAAAGTCCCTAAACTGCATAGTGCTTTTGGAGAAAGAAGAGCAGGCTTAGGATGACCTACATTTAGTACTGAATATGAGTTTTAATGTTCTATGTTCTTATGGTAAAATGCATCTCTCAAGTTGGCGTACTGTCTGCTGCACTGTAGATTCAATTTCTCTTTTGTAATCTAGACCAATACTTAATTGTACTTTCATAACACAGTGGGGCAGCTCTATAAAGAGATAATAAGAGGTACAGATACAGGAATAGTTGATGTTCAATGCATTTATCCACATAAAGTTGTTGACCACAGACATATTTAGACCTCTTTTATCTTTCTTTTGTTCAGAAAATCAGCCCTGCTACTAAATATACGCATATTAATAAAAAAGTCAGTTTCAAGGAAGAATGAGGGGTACAGGTTTTCCATCCTGTAAAAAGTGAGAGTAGATTTATTGTTGCATAGAAATCAATTTCATAATAACTAATTGATATCAGTATTTCCAAAGATGTCCTCAACTGACCTTTAAGTCATCCACATGGGTGTGTGACCATGTAGTAAGCATTATATGCATAAGTATTTTAAAGTAGCATCTTTCTTGCAATCATATGTTTGCTAAGGAAGTTGAGCACAAGATAAAGTAGTTCTCCATTGATCTACTACACTTTGAGTTGGTTACTTAAAGCTTCTAATCATGTTTTCATCCTGTTATTCAAGATGCTAAGATTTCTGAGGTACAGTGGATCTGGCATGTGGTTTTGTCCCATTTCTAAGATGAAGCTAGTAGGTATTCTGACAGTGATACGTTATCATGATAGGTTTCATCAGCAATTTAAAAAATGTGAAACAGAGCAATATATTGTGTTTGTAAATGGTACTGTAAAATATTGATGCAAATTAATATTTCCATAGAGTTCTAAAAATTAAGTCGCATTCTTTGACATATATCTGACCAATAAAAACAAGTTGATAATTGACATAGCTACAATTCTGTGAAGTTGAGAACAGTATGTTTAAAGATTAAAAACTAAGTTTATGAAAAATCAGAAATTGCCCAAATAACACGGTCAACAAAAGACATAAGAATAACATCGTATTCTCTGTCTTGCCCACCTCCACTTTCTCGAGACTATTATGGGTTAAGATGGAGACTTCTGGCATTATTTGTAGCAGCCAGTAGAATGCTTGGACTACCTTAACGTCTCACTTAGAATGATCTCTACACAACCTTCTGTAGAAAGCTTAATGGAGAAAAATACACCCTTCTTGTGAAGAAAGCCCTCAGATTGTGTCCATTTGGCTTTTTCAGTGGGTACATTAGAGCAGCTAGTAATTTTTAAAGTACAGCAGCTAAGAGTTATATTAAAATGTTACACACAATAGCAGCTTATGTTATGTTATTTAAAAATATAGCAAAACCGTATTATGTGTGTTTCTTCTTTTGTATGAAGAAAATCCAGAAAATCAAACTCTTAAGATCTTCTGACAGAAAAAAAAGGGAACCAGAGAGTGGTGGAAGCAGCATTCTGGTGCAATAAGGTGGGAGCAGCAGACAGACTCTCTAATGCCTGGAATGAATAAAATGCTTTTGCAATGTTAAAACTTTTTCTCTTTTAAATAAAATCCCAAGATGTAAAATAGGTTCCAATAAATAATGTAATAGTTGCAGAATTCTAATGTTGTAGTGAAATGTTATGAAATATAACTTCAGTCATGTGCTCTTAATCTGCTGCAGCTAAAGAGAGGATTTTGTTTTCTTCAATTATGCCTTTGTAGTTCAAATTCTTGGATTTAGAATGCACATATCCATTACTTAATTGGCTTATTTACAATTTTAGCAATTCTTAGCACCATTGTTTTATGCAAGAAATAGAAGGAAATGTAATGAATATGCAAAAGTAATCCCACATTATAAGGAATATTCAAACCTAATTTAAGACCAAAGTACAGAACCATTGATCAGTCTATATCATAAACTTTAGCAGCATTATGCTGTGAATTTGGAGGTAATGTTTATACAAGTACTAAGTAATGTTCATAAAAATAGTGTAAGTTTCAGAGCAATCTAAAGCAGATGTCTTCAGATGATATGAAAAAAAATTTTATTTCATAAGTTTTGTTGTAAAAATACCTGGTTTAATTTTTTGTATTTCAGATTGTATTTTCACTTGAATAATTTATAATGATGAAACTAGTTTTTAATCAGCTGCTATTGCAAGCTATCATGCTTCAGTGATGTCATCTGCATTTGTTTGTATTAACGCTAATGTTTTTATCAAAATTTGCTTGTGGGAAAACATGTAATTCTATTTTAAAGAGTTCTGTTTATGCCAATACTAAAGAGAGAGCCTATGAAGCTATTGTCAGCTTCTTTTTTTCAGAATGGAAGCAGCATAAATATATTGAAATCAGAAATATGTGGTTTTAAAAATTTATTGGTGTATGATAAAGGTGATTTGATCTGTGAATGCATATGCGCGTGCGATTACTTTTTATAATGTAAAAATATGAATGATAATTTACTCAAAATAAAGCATAGGGCAATGCTGTACATGCATGTTCTTGAAAAAAAAACACTCTCAGGGCATCTTTTATAATTAAAATACATAAAATCGTTTACCTTTAGAAGGCATTTATTTAAAATAATAACAACACTGGATGTATGCTGTCTCGTGTGAAGTACAAAATGTGTCTTTGGATTTAGCAGTGTTTTGTTGTCTGAATTCTTAAGCTTCTTAGATAGCAGTTGGATATAGGAGTATTCTCTGTTTAGTCACAGACATTGTTCGGATTCTGTGAAAACACTCAGGTTTTCAGATTGTTCTGTAGCCTGGCATAGGATCTTGTAAATCACAGATTTCTTTAAAGGCTTCTTCAAGTTATGACGTTTAACATTCAATATTTGTACAGATGCACAGATGACCTATACTGACTCCTCCTAGATTCTGCTTTTGTCTCATTAATAAAAACAGATACTCCCAGTTCCCAGGGACAGCTAACATCCCAGCTACACCCATGGGCGGCAGGAGATTGCTCAATCTGGTCAGTCTGACTTCTGCCAGGGACCAGACAGATCAGAAGTGGCCAGCGGCAGAACAGGACTCAAAACTGTGTTTAACCCTCCAATGCCTTTACTAGAGCAATGCAGAACAGCAAGTAAGTTCAGAAACTTGAATCCAAGCTATTTCTCCCCTCAGTAAGCATGTGATGAGTTTTAATACAGTCTGTCTTTTGTTTCTTATTGGCTGTCATATGTCTGTCACTTCTAACTGATCAATTCATTTAATGCTGATAACACATGCTTCACTCAATAACTCTACTGTGTATTAAATTCCTGCTGTGTAAGCTTTAATTGCTTTATTTAGACATTTTTTGGTCTGCACATCTTCCTTGTACAATGCTCCTGACGTCTTCCATGTACTTTCATGAGTCTGTCACACTACAGACCTCCATCCCAACAGCCTTTTTTGTGGCTGCTTACTTCTGGGTTACTTCTGTTGGACAGCACCAATACTTCTGAACCCTTTGCAGCATTGTTTTTACCTGCAACTTGAATCTGTAAGTCAACTGTACGGTGCTAACCAGGTGGCTCTTCTGTAGAGCAGCATTTCTCCAATTATTCAGAAACAGAAATGAGTGATTCTTTTTCTTTCCTGGTACATTCATACTGCAATGTGGAGTTAGGTTAGATGCACCTTTGTATTTTAGTCAGATACCAGTATCTGTTTGCTAAATACTTTTGCGAGTGGCTTCCACCAGTGGCTGGGTTGCTGTGGGTAGACCTCTAGTGGTAACTGACAGGATTTTTAGAGGTATTTATCAGCTTTACCCTGTAATATATCTTCTGCACCTTCTTTTGCAGATGCATCTGTCTGTGTGTGTTTACTGATAAACACCTTTGAAGCTTCTATGTCAGATGATTTTGAAAACTCTTCTGCCCCCTTTTAGGCAGCTATTTGTAAAGGCTGGATGAGCAAGTAGAGTAGCGCTTGCGTCTCTTAGTTATATATAGCTGAAAGCATCTTTTCACGTTGTTCCATACTTAATACATAGGACTGCTGCAATTAAAAATGTACTAAATGTTAAAGATCTTGCTGTTTGGTTGGAATCACTGCATTGCTTGAATAGAGTGAATTGCATCTTGATCATAGAAGTAATTTTCTGAAATATTTTTTGCAGCTCCTTTTGGATTTTAGGATCCACTCTGTGAACAGATTTATTCCATTTTTATGGAGGTGCACTTTTTCCTGCCAAAATCTGTCTAATTCAGCCATAGAGTCCTGTTATGTTGTTCACCCTGACATCTAGATGATAATACGTGCAGAAATTCTCGTTTTAGGAGAGGCCCAACTTGGCATTATGAAGCAGTTCAGATTCAGATTTTACATGTTCAGAATATCTAAGTTATTTGGTCTTTAATAGAAAGAATATTTTAAAAGCAGACACATCACGTACCCAGAGAAAATGAGGTGCTTTGGTACTCTGAATAAAGACTTTGAAAGAGGTCACACTCCAAACCTGCGCAGACTTCATGATAGACTGAGTGTAATTTCTGCAGTAATAAAACCTCTAGGCAGAGGAGGTAAATTCTCTTTTAGGGTTTGATCCTGCTTCTATTTTTATAAGTGGCAAAATTCTACTAACACTGAGGTCAGTGGATTCTTAAGTCTCATATAAACAGAAGATAATATTGAGGAATATGAAGCCTGCAGTGGCTGGGAATGAGCTTCCTGAATATTTCCAAAGTTCAGTTTTGTGTTTCCTTTTTTTTTTTTTTTTTTTAATTTCTTTGGGTTTTTTTTATTTGCATGGTACATTTTACAAGACACATTTTTGTCGCTTTGGGCCTTAGTGAATTTAGCTTGTTGCTTGGGCATTAATATAAATAGGACGACCTATTGCTAGCTGGAGAGCGAAAATAGGTTTTTAGATTTTCATGTTTCACTGTCTTTTTACTCTAATGTAAATTAATAGAACAGTGTCTTGGTTTCAGCTGGGATGGAGTTAAATTTCTTGCCAGTAGCTTGGCCCAGGCAGTGTTTTGGCTTTAGTCTGAGAACAATGCTGATAACGCACTGATGTATAGCTGCTGCTAAGTAGCACTTACCTTGGTCAATGACTTTTCAATCTCCCATGGTTTGCCAGTGAGGAGGGGCACAAGAAGCCGGGAGGGAGCAGAGACAGGACACTTGACCCAAAGCAGCCAAAGGGATATTCCATACCACAGCATGCCATGCCCAGTATATATGGCCACCAGGGGTGGCCAGAAAGGGCTGCTCGTGTCAGGCCAGACACTGGTCAGCAGGCGGTGGGCAGTTGTACTGTGCATCACTTCCTTTTCTTGGGTTTTATTCCTCTTGCTCTCTTTTTGTTACCTTCCTTTTCATGACACTTAATATATTTTATTACAGATATTAAACTATTCTTATCTCAATCCATGTGTTTTACCTTTTTCCAGTTCTCCTCATCACACTAAGGGGACGAAGGGGAGTGAGTAAGCTGCTGCATGGTACATAGTTGTCAGCTGGGGTTAGACCACGACAAATAGAAATAAAGCCTCTTACATAGCGCAGTAAGAAAAGTGCTTTATTTACATTTCTGTTGGATCAACTAACCTGCCAATGAACAGTAATGTTTTAAAAGTTTCTTCAAAAATCATAAAAAGGAATGGTCGGTCCACTTTGATGACAGGAGGCACTGTGAATGCAGTTATTTCTGACCCACTAGCTGCTATGGCTTCAGTTCCTTCTTCATCCACTTCAATTACTGCCTTTTGGACAACCTGAAATGCAATTTAGGAATAAGCTATGTGACAGAAATAATATTAACATGACAAATGTTTTTCCAAGTGGAAGGCACTCAGTGTAAATGGGCTTTTATGAAGGATTAAAAGAAGTAGGCCTGTGCAATCTAGCTCTGTCTGCTAGACTGGTAGACCCTTGTGCTATCTACATTAGCAGCAGAGGGGATAGTACAGCCACCGTGATCATGATACTTGCAGTGCGGATGCTAGTGTGCTTTTCTACATTTCTGAGCATAGAGGTTTTGTTCTTGCAAGTGGTAGCATGAAGCAACCGCTGAATTTGTATAGTGCTCGTCTTTGACACCTAACATGGGAGAGTTTCTCAAAAGCAGGAAGTCTGTTTCCATCAGTCAGAAAAACTGACTGGCTGGATATGTAATTCACAGTTGATTTTGTGAGAACTTAGGCAAATTCGCCAATCATCTTGGCTTTTTTTCCTCTATATTTTTAATTTCTATATTTCATAGCACAAAGTAAATATGTAAAGCAATGAGGTACAATCTTGGATTGGTCTGAGGATCTTCCCTCCCCATTGAAACTGCAGCCTGGCAAAGTATGATACTTTTCCCATTTTTGTTCTTTCAGCCTGCACATATCTCTGAGTACTGTCTCTGTGTTTGTATCTGCATTGGTGAGCTGGTTAGGCAGCTAGTGCATTCCCAACTCCCAGACTCCTAATTCTAGGACTGACTTATGTGAAGGCAGTTGAAAGACTTCATCAGTGTGGAGCTCTCTGCTAAACATTCTTTAATAATGAAGCTGGATACCATCATTCACAGGGACAGGACGCTCCTCTGGCACTTTGTAGCTGATGAATATATTTGTTTGAATTTCAGCAAGCACTTACTCAAGTGTGACTTTTTCATAACTCAATAGAGTTAACTGCTGGCAATCAGCATGAAAAGTTGTATGATTAAGAGAAAGGGAGAAAAGGGCTGCAGGTTGCCATGTGCTTCACAAAAGTGAAACAGTTTATACCAAACTGAAAATTACTGCTATTTTATCTGTCACATACTTATTGTTAGGGTGTTATGTTTTACCACAAAGGTTATTTTGTTAAACCAGCACAATTTTTAAAAACTCTAGTTCAGGGCTTAGCATTTTTGCAACTTGTATAGAGGTGTTTATCATACCACCTATTAGCAGTTTTGGCAAATCACAAAGGCTTCTGTAAGGATTTGGTGTAGGGAGACTTGCAACATAATCACCAGTGGCTTAGAAAGTTTCTTTCTGATAGGGTACAAATACCTGAAAGGAGGGTGCCTCCCTCTCTTCCTCCTTTTCTCCTTCTTTCCCTCCTTCTTTCCTTCCTTCCTGCCTGCTTCCCTCACTTTCTTCCTTCTTTCCCTCATTCTCTTGCTCCCTCCCTTCCTCTGGCTTTTCCAATTTGACTGTCGTTTTCAATGTCTTTCTTGCTTTTGTTTTTGTTTAATTGTGCTCATTCCTTGCCAACCATATTCTTCTTCAGGGAGAGCTTTCCTCTTTTGATGGGTTAACTTTGTGTTGAACACATATGAAATATAACTGCCACTTATGTGTACCTGATGCTTGAAGCTAGATCCATACCGGTTAAGGTGTGTGGAGTACATATATTTTGCAGATGAGATCCTTTCCTGTTAGTGCACCTGTAAGTGCATATGACATAGTCTCTTACCTGGGCCATTTATGTACTATGATAATACAAATAACAAATAATTTTGGAAGGCTTACCTGTGAAACTGCTACGTATTCTTGATCTGTAAGATGACTGAGATCTGCTGAACGTGTAAAGAGATTTTTAATTCCAAGAGCATAAAGTAACTTCTTCATTTTGTATTTTTGCTCCAGTTTGAATTTTGGAAATGAAATATCCATTTTCCTGTTTGGAAAAGAACCCCAAGAAAGTTCCTTGTTATGCTTTGTTGCTTTGTTGTGATAGACAAAAGATATTACGGCCAGTGAGTTTTAAAGCAATACCTGGGTTTCATGTTTCCCAGCCAGGATTCCACAAGCTCTGTAGTCAAATGGTCTTCAAGTGAAATGTAATCCCCCTCCTTTTCTGGGATGACAATCAGCATGTGGGCTTTCCCTCTGTAGGGTATCTTTATGATAGTGCATCTTAAGTTCTCATCAAAAGTTGAATTAATTTTATCTGACTTGAACATCATGGGTACCTGTACACTTCTGTATTTGTTTATGTGGAAAGTCTCCATTTCTGTGAATTTGGAATTAAATGGGTATAGCCACTTGCCTAGGGAAAGAAAAAAATTAATAATTCTGTGCATTCAGACTTGTTCAGCAAAATGTTCAGAAACACTTAAAAAAATGTAGAGAATATTTTCTCTATCTATCTAGTTGAAGTGGATGTCAGCTGTGTCTGGGATAAGTGGATAATAATTGCAGTAGATTTAACGTATATACTTTAATTAATTTATTTACTTTTTACAGCAGAAAAAAGAAATAATGCACAAAATAAACTCCATCAGCAGGAAAAGAAGAGAAATCCTTTCCTAAGGTTGATCAGTTGCCACTCAAGTTCAGAACTGATAGCATTTTTGTCTATTAAATGCTATATGATCATTCATCTTTAATTAACATATCACCTTCTCCAAAATTCTCCACCAGCTGTTCAACATCCTGTCATTAAATTAATTAGACAATATTTTGGATGGGGATTCAGCAGTGCACTGACTTGTAAGGTGCATGGGAATGTTACCTCTTCTATACTAATTATTCTGATCTCTGCTGTTGCTTTCAAATGTAGTCACAGCCGTCTGTCTCTTTTCTCTGACTTTCTGTCTTCTGACTTTATAAGCCAGTGGTCAGAAAAACCTCAACAGAAAAAGGAGTATAAGATATCTGGCAGTAGAGGTCTCCACAGAACATTCTTTGTCCTCTACAGGTATTTCTTTCCCTTGCCCTGTAAGGTAATATAGTAGGGTACTTTGGTTCATCTGGGGAAAAAGATTCTTGACTGAAATAGAGGTTTTTGGTTTTTTTTCATTATTTTGTGTACTATGTACAATCAGTCAACTATTTTATATCTAGTATCCAGCATTCAAAAGACTATCATGATTAAGGCTTTTTCATTTTAAGTGGTCAAGAAACATCAAACATTCTTTTCAGTCATAAGGGAAGTTCATTCAGAGATGAATTGAAATTGTTTGTTGCAGGGCTTTTTGTTCTCTTTCAGACTCTGTTTTATGAAAGAAAGCATAGGAGAACTGTGGTTCCCTATCATGAAAAATCATTCCCTATTGAATAAATGTAACAGAAGAAACTAAATTTAGATAGAGACATAGAGCAAACAAGACACCTAAATTATTTTAAACTTCATCTAATGTAGCTGAAGTTAGAGTCCTGATTCTTTTATTAAATAATCATTTTGCAAAATAAAAACAACAGTTACCTTTAAAGACAACATAGTCCACAAGCAGCAGTTTATTATGGTGGTTAAACTCTTCAAAAAGCTCTGGGATTTTTCCTTTGGTCCTTTTCTTAATGTTTTGATTTATGACAAATTTTGCCTGCGTAAAGTTTTCAAAGTCCACTCTCAGGAATTCCATATCAAAGTACTTCTTGGATAAATTGAGGAAAGACTCCTTGAGCCTGAAGTCCTTTTGGATAAAAGAAAGAGTGCCTTGCACAAGGAGAAGTTCTTCATTCATTGTGATGTTATTTTTCAGTTGTTTAAACAAAGCTGGTAAATGGTGGTGATCCACTCTGTCCTTCAAAGCATGGAGGTTTAGACTTTTTACTATTTGTCTGTGTGTTTCTCCTTTGGCTGCCAGCATATATGCAGTCATGAGAGCTGATACAGAAAGGGGAGAGATGATGACATTGTTATCATGTGTCATTGCAATTTTTCTATATAGGTTAAATCCAAAATTTGCAGTCTTTTCAGTGAAGTTGTGAAGACTGAATTCTTCGAGACCTTGGTCTTCAAAAGGCTTAGAGGTATTTTTGTGATGATGCCACTCTTCAGAAATAGTGACATTTTTATTTCTTTCCATGAAATTAGCCTCTTTTTCTTTCTGTGGAATGTTAGGTTTGATGCCAGCATTGATGATTTCAACACATATTTCACTTAAGAGAAGTAGGTAAAATCCTGTTTTCATGTTGACATTCAGTAATGAGGTCTTTCCTTTTCCTAGTAAAAAAACAAACAAACAAAAAAAGCACCACAATGACTTTTTAGTTTGTTCTATTCAAAATGCAAAAGATCACAGATGTGGCAAGGTAGTCTTTCTGCATCTTCAGTGTATTACTCTAAGCCTAAGATCCGGTTCTTATCTGAAAGTTCAAATTTAGATTAGTGAAAGAGAGAACTTTCCAACATCATGAAGTGAATCCAGAGATATATCATGATCTTCTGGTATTGGTGGTTCACATAAGAAGTATTTCACTGATTTTTCCCTTGCCAACTTGCAATTCCTTTGCAAAATGAAACCCAGATTTCAAGTTACAGTATGCAGCTCAAAGATTAAAAACTGGCTTGTTGGACTTGTGTCTCAACTTTTGCTCCTGTAAAATTTTTCTCATCTATAAGCACAAGAATTCTAGGCAGCATGGGGTGAAATGACACTTTTGCTTTTCATAATTTCATTTCACTTTTCATCCTTCTGCTACAAGTTATTTATTACTCTTTTCAGATCATTCTCCTGATCACATGCCAAAGGCTTCCCTGTTCTTTTATCCTTTACTGTCCAGCAAATGCTGAAGCAGGTTTGTCAGTACCATCTATGAAAATACCTAAGTTTCAGTGTCAAATAGCACAAGGATGAAACAGTTGTTCTGTGCTTAAAATTACCATTTTTTAAACAAATTTTGATTTCTGAGCAAAGTTAATACAGGGTCTCTTATCTTAAAATGTTTGGAGAGGACTGTTACACATCTTACAGGAGGCCTTGGGCAAACTAGCATCATAGAATGGTTTGAGTTGGAAAGGACTACAAGATCATCCAGTTCCAACCCCCCTGCCATGCACAGGGACACCTCCCACTAGACCAGATTGCTCAAGGCTTAATCCAGCCTGGCCTTGAGACATTGCACGTGTAAATTTGCGCACACACACACTTTTCAAGCACAAAATGCAAATAAGCTTATTAATTTGTCTTTCCATCAAAGCAATATATGAATTTCTCTCCCTCAAAACAGTGTTGAATTGCACCTTATGGAAAAATTTTACATGGCCATAATCTTCAAAAATGCATTTTCCCATTGTAAATTGGATGTTCAAATTGTAAATTGTAAATGGATGTTCAAGACCACCAAGCCTGCACAGAATCTTTTTGTCTAGCAGTGGCATGCAAATGGACATATGAGATGAAAAGATGGATTATACAGCCATCATTAAAATAGTGTTTCAATAATCTAGAAAACATGGCAACTATTAACTACTCCTTTTATGTTAAGGATCTGTAGCAGCAAATTACCATCATTGTATAATTTGTGACTTGGAATATGGGAAAGTTGGTTTTATTTGATTGCTCTTTATTCTGAGCTCAGATGAATTTCATGGTTGCCTGATTCAGGCTGTGGGAGTTTGTCCTGAAAAGGTAAGTTGATGTGAGCCTGAGACATTTGGGTGCCAAGTCACAGGGTGCTTTTGGCAGTCAGGTGGTGTGCTATTTTCTTTGGAGATAATAGATCATGTTCTGTACTTGGTGCAACACAGATGGGCTGGAATGACTTAATCGGGAGGCACTGAAATCCCTGAATGTTATGCCACCTCTTGAGTGCATGGCAGGAAATGGAGTAAAATATGCAGTGTTTTGTGGTTGTGAATGTTTTTTGATTTTTTTTTTTTCTTTCACATTAATTCCTGCTTGACTTTCAGTGAGGTTCCGAGTACCTGGATTTGCAGGACTGGAATAGAGAAGGGGATGACTTGACTTTAGCTGCTGCCCTGCTGGCCAAACAGGGCATGTGACTTCTGCATGGTTGGGATATTTACTCTCCCAACTGCAAGCAGTGCTGTTGAAGAGTTATTACAGTAACTGCTAGCCATTTCTGCTCCTTATGTAGTGACCCACTTCTGTGGGAAGTAACACAGACACTGAGGTACTGTTCTTGCCAAAGTGCTCTGCCTGCCCTGGCAGCAAAGAAGTAGTCCTTTCCCCTGGGAGTCATCCTACTTCAAAGAGGTATCCTTGCACATTGCAGAGCTGGCTCTATCAAAGAGGCAGGGATTGCAACGTTTTGCTTCTGATCATATTCAGTCATGGAGAAAGGGCTTTTTGCAACAGCAGCAGTGTGTCTACAAGAGCATCGGGCCTATCTGCTCGCAAGACATTGCAGAGTACCAGCTCTTCATCGTTTTTTCTGTGCATGGTGCAATTCCTGTGCCACATCTGACAGCGTTGTGTTTGGCAGACGTCACTGTTGCATCTCTCTCTGAGAGGTATGGGACAGTACACAGCTCTGGCAGGCCACCAGATCCCGCCAGGAGATGTGAAGGGACTTAATGGGAAAAGCAGTGAGCTGCCTTCCAGAGGATTCTGCGTTCCTAAAACAAATAGGTTTCATGCTGAAAGCACAGGACAAACGCAGAAGCCCTTGCTTACAGGCACATCCCAGACCATTCAGCGCATAGAGAAGTCCTGCATCCTCAGGTTTACACAAATGCTACTGATTTGCGTCTTATGAATATCACAGGAACAAGAACCCCACAATTGCACTAAGCGTTCACTGCAAATCTGAGATTGGAAAAAATTAAAGTTAACATTACAGCAGCTTTGTCATTTACCATTTGCCTTTTGTAATCATTAGAAATAAAGCATATCCCTTAGGCCTAGGAAAAACAGTTCTGAAAACAATAAAGTGATATATTTTTCACATTATAGACTTGCATTTTAAAATCTGAGTGAACTCACTTTATGCATAATGTAGACAATTCATTGGTAAACATATTAAGTATTAGAGCAAAGTGAACATTCTTTCCATTTTAAGAAATACTTGTTTCTAGTTGTCTCAGATATAAAGAAGCTTCTTGCTCAAATGCGTTTTTCTTTTGAAAGCATTAGAGCAAGAGAAAAAATATATTAAAATGCTGATTAAGATCTAGAACCCTTTAAAACATCACATCGGGAGAACAGGTGATAAATATATACAATTATGTGTATATATATATATAAAAATATAATAATCAATCCCTTTACAATTTAAATGCTTAATATAAATCTTGTCTTACCTATTAGGTAGCTGCCCTGTAACTTTTCTCCATCAACTACGTTTAAAAACAAGATGAAGGCATCTGTCCCATATAGAAGTTTTTCAACAAATATTTGCTCTTCCAAACCAGTGATAATCTGATTTTGTCTGTTACAAATTAACTGCTTTATAAACATCAAGTATTGTGTTTCCCATAAATGGCACAATGAGCAAGGGTTATATGCCAGTAAACGCGTTGTATCTTTCATGAGAAATAGAACAGTACACTCTTTGCATCCAGCCCTTAGGCACCCTGGTAGGATTTGGCCCTGCACATCCAATCACACATGAGAATTATTTTACAGACAGGCTCTGAGCTGCTCTGTTGTGGAAGCAGTATCCAACCCTGCTTAAAACGCCCCATTTCATAAAAGAATAGGTCACTATTCACTGTGGCAGAGGAGAACACGAGAGAGGGAAGAAAAAGGTACAGAACATTTCTAGGGGTGTTGTTGGCTCTCTTGCTTGGCAATTCGGCCATTTCTTTAGAGGAAAGACCAGAGCTCCACTCACTGTTTCAAGAACACGCCAGCTATTCAGTAACATATCAGTATGCCAAAATTAACCAACTGATAAGTACTGAGTGGTGTGTCTGTTATAAAAGACAAAATGTGGGAAGCTGGTATTCCTGCAACAGTGCAGAGCTATGGGAAGTAAGGTAAACTTTTTGAGTTTTCCATTAGTCTTGCTTGGACAGATATGGCAGGCTGGTTTTGGGTCTTGAGTACTATTAGTTGGGAATGCACATTCCTTAAGACAGATAGTTTACTCAGCACTTTCTGTAGTGTGTGTGCATGATCTAAACTCCTCACTATTTTGATAAATGGCCTAATTGCAAATAACATATAAACATGGAACTCCCTACATTCCCCTAGTGCTCTTAAATCACTTTTTAAAATACCAAATGAAACACAACATTTAATTCTGATTTAGATTGAAAAAGAAAAAGAATTTGGCCTTAAAATCTGAGATAAGGGAACAAGTCTCTGTTTTTCAACTGAACTGAAAAAAAAATTAAAAATATTCAATCTAAATGGAAACGTTGTGAGATGAAAGGATGGTGTTTTAGAAAGCCCGTAACTACTTGGATATCCAGTACTCAGTGCAAAAAGGCTTTTTTTTGTTGGTGATGAATATCAACCCCTCATGGCAGGGGAGCTGGAACTAGATGATCTTAAGGTCCTTTCCAACCCAATTCTATGATTACTTCTATAGAGTGACAACACTGTTTGCTTACAGACTGCAAGATTTGAATAGGAAATGCTTAAGATCTGAGCATATATAGCCTCTGTGTGGTCTGACCAGGTTTGTATCCACCATTGCAAAGACACATTACTGGAGGGCACTTATGGGTCTTGTACTCTTAAGAAGTTCAGCATCGGGGACATGAAAGACTACAGGATCTAGGTACGTAAATTCTTCCTTGGTTGAAATTCTTTTAAAATATTCTTCCTTTTAAAAATATTCTTCCTTTTAGAAACAGTCTCGGTCATGATAACCCTAGTGTAGGCGTTGTATTGAAGAGCATGTGAACATAAGACAGAGTTACTGAGTGAAGGCCCTGCCCTAACATCATGGAGTATATTCTCTAAACATAAAAAGCCCCATTGTAAATGCCCCAGAACTTCAGTTCTCTGTCCAGAAGACTGGACACTTATTTTTTTTCTACTTCCTAGGCTATATTTATTTGTGGTTAATCCAGTTGGAGTTGAAATTCAAATGTTTTCTCATTATACGGAAGAAATTTGTATCTGATATGGTTGAACAAAACTGCATTACTAAGATGTGCATCTTCTGGAGACCGTGGTACTGTGGCTGTGGCCCAAGAAGACAGTACAAGGAAAATCTGATGTACACAAAACCCATACCCAACTTTTGTGCTCAGCAAAATTAGCAATGTTATTTTCAATTACAATAGCAATCAAACCTCTTCCTAGCAATCAAACTTCTTTCTAGCCCTAGCGTCAGGACTCTGACATGCATGGTCACCACTGGAAGCCCTGCCTGAGTCAACATCCAACAATGTTAATATTTAATATTCAAAAAGACTTGTTTATAGATGACAGTGAAAATAAGGGTTTGAAGAAATCTTAAAGTCTTTGACTCTCTCAGTTAAATCTTTTCTGGATGACAAAAAGTCCATCATCCTTTAAAAAATTACATCAATCCTACTTTACCTGGAAGAAAAAGGAGGCTGCTATGAGAAATGTTGTCTGTGTACAGAGATCTGAGGGAATTGTCTTTCTCTGCAGTTACTCACAAAGCCCTTGCTCATTTTTTATGCTGGGTAACACCTTGCTTAAAGTATCCTCCACACACTATTAAAAGTAATACATTCCTCCAAGCAACTACTGTTTATATTGTCAGTTGCACCTTGGATTCAGCTTTCTGAGCAGTAGGACACCACACAGCATATGGGAAATGCTCTGCTAAACTATACGTATTTGCAGAGTGGTTTACTGGGAAAGGACTGCCAGTGTGTCACACTGGCAGAATTTAAGACAAAACCACCCCTGAGACCAGAACAAGGAAGGGCAATACAGGTGTGCTGCTGCCCAGTTTCACCTCTGCTGGGCATCTGTGCCAGCACAATGCTAAGGCTGGGCAATAGGCAACTGGTATGTCAGCAGTTGAGCCAAATACTGTCTGTTTTTTAACAAGTGGTTTTGTATGCATATACAACTCTGAAAACTTGGCAGTGATTATGTAGTTCAGGTTCTCAGCAATCTATCAAAAGGCCCTGAGACTCTTGAGTACCTGGCTGGGGGGGATGCTGCAAAGTCAGGCCCAGCTGCTTCTTCCAGATATTCAGAGGATTTATGTTACAAGCCCCTTTCCTCCTTTTGCAGTTCTTGTGAGGCTGGCAACACCTCTGCATCAGTGGGTGTTTTCCCTCTTACTTATTTTCCCCAGTCTCATTCAGGAAACCTTCAGTGACTGTGGAGCAATCAGTCATCTCAATAATTGGTTTGTTTTGGGCTCAGGTTCTCTGTGCTCTCTGTAGTTTGTTCCAATTACAAGCTCCTTCATAAAGCAATAGTCCTTGCTTAAGTAATGCCACTGTTTTACATGCCATGCCCCATTTTAGCAATGTTTGTAACTTGATCACAGCTGAGCTTCAAAGTAGGCTATGAGATATGATGGACATGATTGCAGAACTAAGAAATCAGGTTCCAGGAAGGAAACTGGTGGGTTAAATAAATGTATCTGTACAAGGTTCCCAGTAAGAGATTTTTTAGGAACTGAGTTTCTTGTCTGGCTCAGACAAGGCAATAGCCAAAAGATACATTTCACTCAAGGCTCTGTGAATTTCTGTTCCCTGCTAGTGACTACTCATTTGGTTTCTCAAGGACAGACACAGGATATTTACACCGTCTTGATGGAGCTAGTTGAGATCAGTCAGAAATACTGTCCAGGTTGGAATCTGATGAGAAAAAAACCCATTAAGGTAAAAAGTGTTGATTTAGGAACATTTTTGCATTGAACGTAATATAACCTCTTCCACATTTCTTATGCTAAACAAAATACCAGCGTACCAGGGGTAGTGTAGGAGATACACAGAGATGATTTTTAAGAATGTGTATTTCGTCTGAAGTTTCACTGTGAAATTACTCATAAGACTTAAACTAACATGCTCTAACAGTTCCAAACCAGCTCTTTATATAGTCTTTTGAATATACTTAGTTTGTTAACAAGATGATACATCAAGGTGGCTGCTGCTTCTCCCACTTGAAGACTGCACATTATAATTGAAATCAGCGGGACGCAAACACTGATGGCTCCACACTGTTTGTAAGACTGACTCTTTTCGCAAAGAACTAGGACTATGCAATTGTTCATATGGGAGGATTTGTGTAGTAAAAGCATCTTTGGAAGCTATGTGTTCCTGTGTCTTGCCAGAGTTGGATGGGTATGTTACTGTACAAGATGGACAAGGCATTAAAGCTGTAGTATTTCATAATGCATGGCTGAAATATCCCTTTGTATTTTAAACTTCAGAGTCAAGCACTGTCTAATTGTCCTTGAACACACAAATAAAATTCTAATTGTCTGCTAATAGGACATCTTACTATGGAAGCTTTTATAGGGAATGCAAAAATGATGAAAAAATGTAAAATAACAGGTAAAACAATTATGCCTGGGGTATGAGGGAAGTAGCACAAATCCTACTTTATTCCATAGGATAGAGTAAATGATCTTTTAAAATCACTCCCAGTCCTTTTTCCTGTGATTCTCTAACTTGCAGCAAAGGAACGTTTTCATTCTCAATAATTTATTTGGCCTACGTTTTCATAGACAAGAATTAAAGAGCTGCAGCAGGGGCTTGGTGTTGGCCTAGTCCCTGTGGAGCCAGCAGGTGTCGTCAGAACCTTTAGTTCTCTGATGAGAAGAAGGACAATTTTGTGTGCTTGGACATCTGCCCTTCTTTGTGCCTTTTTCAGGTTGTATCGTGAGGCAGGGCTTAAGCAGACAGGACACAAATTTAAAAAAGGCACTGGAAGGTATTTCTGTTCTCCTTGGAGGGCATCTCACAGTTTCTCCAGTAGATGTGAAATGCAAGTGCATTCCTACTTTAAATTCCTGGCAAAAAATCAACTTTAAAGTCAGGAATTGCAAAGTGTTGGAGGGGGAGGGAGCCGGGGAGGAACTCATTATTGCATGTTCAAAGTGGCAGAAAATTTTGACATCGATGACTTCTGATTACCTGAACTTGGAATATCCTCTATCCAAATTCCATACTTACAAGCACTAAGCATGCATCTCCTTACTGCTGTGACAACCAAGTTGAGTTCCTGTGACTTACAGTCTTTGACTGTCTGGCCTGAAGCAATTACCTGATGTAATGAAGAAATCTCTGCACTTTGGCCTCTGTAAAGGACAAGCAAATGATGCCCTCCTGCACTTGTGAAATGTGCTGAGGTTTACTAAGTACAAGTTAGTTAACCACATTGCCAGAGTGGCTAGCAAAGATCTCTGCATTGCGGGGTTGAATTTTTTGGTTGGTTGGTTTTGGGTTTTTTTTCCTTTTAAACATGGATATCAACACAGTAACCTGCTGCAGGCCTGGTACTATTTCTCATGGCTTGAGTGTGGGTTTCCTGTAGGCTGCATGTGGTGGGTATTCAAAAGCAATTCTTCTTCCTAGAGAAAGTATGTATCTACCTGGCTGTGCCTTCACAAAATATTTAAGCAGGGGTTAGTTTCCCTACAGGACTTGGTTTCTCTATTTAAACTGCTTCAGCACTTTGCCTGGTCTTCAAGGAGGCAAGTCAGTGTCTGTGTGTTTCTGTTCATTTCTGCATGCTGGTCTTGGGACCAGTCCCTTTTTAAAAGACAATGTCTGAGTTTACCTGGAAACAAAAGAGTGAAGAAGCAAAAGCAGATAAATAAATCTTTCAGAAGATACAAACATTTTCCCCAAATTCCATATGAAGCTGTCATGTGGCCACAGCATAGTGCTTGTGAGGTTGAGTTAAAAGCATAATAAATTACATGCTGCTAAATACAAAAGACAACCATAACAGTCTCAAATGTAAGGCCAGAGACACTGGATACTTATATCTACCCCTAGATCATATCTATAATATTAATTTTCAAGAAACAAACATACTAAAAATCCATTCTCAGTTGAAAAATTGTAACTAATAATTCCACTGTTTCTTTCCCTTTCTTTTCCTTTCATGAGGAAAAATATTTAGGCAGTGAAGTGGTTAAATGAACAGCAACCCCTGTTTGTGAGCTGTGTGGGAACTCAAATATGGTTTCCTTTCTGTTCCATAAGAATATTGCATTTAATATGTGGGCAGCTCCAGATGTGAGGTGTTAATTATTCGTTTCTTTGATTTAAGTGCTAATGTCACTTAGCAACCCTACTCATCTTTGAAATGGAGCTTTTTAAGGATGCACATACATTGCTAGTGAGAATAACATTTATATTAGAAAAATTATTTGGGAAATGGAGCAAATGCATGAATCTCCCTCCTGATGGGAACCAAGTGAAAAGTTTATAGTTCTTTTGAGGGGTTTCCTTTAGACTACTACAGCATTTGGTTGCTTTCCTGGCTAAAATGCCATCCAGCTTTGCAACTTTGACTCAGTGAATTTTCAGCTTGTTTTTTTTTCTTTAAAGAAGCTCAGGTTAAACTTTCTCTGTCCCATTCTGTCTCACCTTCTCTCCACTCTGTTTTACAAACTGGAAAGTATTTTTGCATCCAATCTGACAAAACAATAAAGGTCTGAAACATACCAAATTCATACAGATTTCATGAAGTTGAATGACCTGATCTAGGTCAGAAACACTTTTACTGCCAGCACTGTGGGAGGAGCCGATGAGCCCATCTCTGGTAGACATCACAGAATCCACACCAGACCAACTATGGAAACCAGGTTCCAGTGAATCTGTAGGCCAGATAACTATTTCTATATTAAAAAAAGTGCATAGATTTTTTTTTTTTTTATATTTTTTTGCTGGTAAGTTAGGCCCATCAGTGTGCTGGAAGGAAATGAAACCTTAACATTCACTTGGTGGAAAACAGAGTAGTAAGATATGTTTATGATGAGCAATTTTTACGTAAGTATCCATACCTAGAGGGTGAGAAGACAGCTGGAAGGAGGGGAGAAGAAAAGGTAGACAATCAAGGCTGCAGGAAGCTGAGACTTCATTGAACAGAGAGATCAATTGAACAGTTTCCTTGGCTAGCAAGAGCATTTTGCCATGTGGTTGGCACTGTCAATGCAGTCTTTTTGGATGCTGACTCACTTGGAGTAGAATGTTGTGTTCCCGCAGGGTGCGAACAATCGGCCAGCTTAAAGCACCTTCACGGTTAGGGCCTCTGTGGAGATTCAGCTGTACGTTAGTCTTGCTTTTCTGTGCTACAGCCATAAGCACAGTATCAGCACTGCTCTATATGCCTTTTTTTGGAAAGATTCATGGTCTCTTGCAGTCAGGATTTTATGCCAAACTGAAGTGCTTAAAAGCCTGTAATACACTGCATTATATATCCCTTTAAAGAGAGTGGTGTCTTCAATGTGGAAGCAGTGCTATTTCAGACTCTTCCTGGGTCTGTGGCCAGATCAGAATAAGTCACTGAACACATCCAAGACACCCTTCTTACCATCCAGAAGGTCTCATCTAGCATCTTCAATTGTTCCTTCTTAGATGTTTTTGATTGAAAGCGCCTATTTTGTTCCCTATATAATGAAACAATTTTTGGATCCCACTGAAGCCACTCCATAGTGAATGATAGTAACCTTGGTCAGCAGCTGATTATAGAATGAATATGAGATTTCTGCATGATATAATTTGCCTTTGATAGAGGTATTCATTTTTCTTTTTGGCATAGTAATAAGCATGGAAGCATTTGCATTGACGGGAGGTTCAAATTACTATCCACCACCCATTCTTCTTCAGCGAGCACTGATGCCTTCAAGTTTCTGTCATTGTCTTAAAGAACAGCCAGTCTTGCAGTCAGACTTCTTGTCAGCCAAGGTTTCTATTTAGTAGAAGATATATGTTGGGTGAGTATCATATTCCAACTATATTTTATTGAGCAAGTGACTATATTGAACAAGGCTTTGCTCTCCAACCAACAGGAAAACAAGTGCTTTTGTGAATACCAGTGCAGTAATAGCATGAAATTGAGGAGTCTATATTAAAAGAGCACTTGAGAACAGCTTTAGTCTTTAGCATCATGGTTAATACACTTGAAACCCAAACATATCTTCAGCTTGACCATAGTTATCTTATGGCTTAGGCATATCATATCCATAATACGCACAGGAAAATCTAAGTTTGGACACAAAGATGTTCTGCAGTCCCTTACAGTAAGAATATAGTCACTGGACCTACTTTGATACCTGTCAGACTCAGCGATAATCCGCCTTGTCAGTACTGCATATAGGTAGGAGTGTATAGACAAGTGTGCCAGGCGTCAGGTCTCAACTCCTTCTTAGACTTGTATATGAGTAATGCAAACCATATGTGTCAATGTGCTCAGATGTTCAGACTCCTGCTATTTTTTATCAGATCAAATTGTTCTTCCCAAATAATGCGTAACATGGTGGGCTACAGAAGAGGCATGTCTGCTAGCAGACACTTTGGAAGCACTAAAGAGAACATGGAAAATGGAGAACTGGTGGTTTTCATCTGAAGAAAGAAAATTGTAAGATACAGACCATTACAATAATAAAGAGAGGAAAGATAACAGTCTTTTTAGTATGGATATGTTTTATCATTGTAACAGACTATGTTTAACTGACATAGGGCTGTCTTCATGAGGAAATAATGCAGTGGAACTGTGATGGGAAAATATTGCTACGCTAAATCCTTGTGTAAACTCTCATTCCAGCATCAGACTGACTTCTTGGTTGAGTTTAAATTCTTTGCCAGGTGACAAATAAAAAGGAATTTCGTACAACAGAATAAAGGTTTCTGTACAGAAACATTTTACTTTAGAACTACATAGCTTTAAACTAATCCTTCATATCATAGGAGAACCTTGCTCTTGTGTGCATACAGTATTAATGTGAGGGTGAAATTATTAATGAAATATATATTTATTTTTTTTTTTAATTAACACAACTACTTCTGCCTTTTTGATCAAAATTCAATCTGTGAAGCCTTGAAAACTCACAACTTCTGCTGCTAGCAGGCACCATAGGAGTAGTTGTATCGCCCCGCTGTGTCTGTGTGACTCCTATCCTTACCCGACAGAATGGTTCTCACCCTAGGTGTTGCCAGACCTGCCATAGTGTGATGGGTTTTGAGTTCTCACTGAGAAGTGGGCCAGTGAGAGACTCATACTGCCCAGGGGAAGTGGCATAAACAGTCTCTGTACGAAGCAGTTGTATAATGACATAACCATATTACTTCACAGAGCAGGCTGTTGGCTTAACTGTCTTTGCTCGGGCAAGGAGGACGAGTTTTGTAATTAATTGTGCGCATGCTGCAGTTTATGTTGGTAACAGTGTATCTAGTTCAAGCAGATGCGGTAGGTGCAGGTGTTGACGCCAGTCTGCAGCATGAAAGCCTGTAAGCAAACAGGATAAGATGCAAAAGGAAAAGTTGAATCCAGGCTGGAAATTTGGTCCTAAGCACTCATAAAATGAGTTCTGCTGAAAATAAAAATAAGCTGTGTAATGGATTCTTTGCCCAGAGGTTTGTCTCCTAGTTTAAAATCAAGCAACATGGTGTGGGGGTGCAAGAAGTATGCAAAATCAGCATGCTCACTGCAATGCAAACATAAAGGTTATCTTAAATTTACCCCGAGAGACTGGAAAAAAAAGATATAAGCTGGCAAAGCATCTTCTCATAGAATCTCTGTGATGCACTGAGAGTGTCTTAGACACAATCTCCTATAGAGTCATTTGGTTTAATTATAACAGTGGTTAATGCCTTTGTGCTCCCAAAACATACACCAAGGATGAGTGTGTGTGTGTGCATGTGCATTTGTGTGTGAATGCATCTGCAGGAAAGAAATACAGTAGCGCTGAACGCAGCTAAATGCTAAGACATCAAGAGAACAGGCACAGAGCTGGTGGGACAGCCTTGTCACACAGTCTTGATCGCTTCTCCATCTGCATGCGGCGTGAGTCCCCTCTTTCTGAAGCGCTTCACGAGTCCTTGAGGTGTACCCTGCGCTGGTAAATATAACCTGCATTAGTTACAATGTGATACACGCAGCAGGCAGAGCCTAGCCGAAACAAGACATGCTTGCTGTCATAAGTGTCTTGTTTTTGATTCTGCAATGATACAGTGATCCCAGTTGCTATATCCAAAATACTTGGGGTTTACTTTTATCAGGTTAAAAGGGACATTTGGAAACTAGTATTTCTTCTGCAGGGGAGATAATGCCTCCAAAAGTGGCAGCAAATACACATACTCCCAACTCCAGACTTCCACCTTCCCCTGCTGTCCCCCTATGCGCTGAGGAGGGACGGCACAGGCAGGGGCCCAGTGTGGATGACATGGGGACTCTTGCATCATGGTCAGCAGCTCTCTGCTTGGCAGTGAGTCTGGGAGTCACAACCTTGTCACTCTTTCCACCCAAGGTCCTATTTATCCTCAGCCTTCACTGTAGGGATGTCCCTAATTTCTCAAATCAAGTGGCCTCGCAAGGAGTCAGGCTTGGCCTCAGCATCACCAGTTGTGGTGGCCATGGGCAAAAGCAGAGCGAGCTGGCCTCCCATGCTAACCAGGGAGGCTGAACTTTTCTGCAGCCACCAGATTAAACACACCCTTTGTTTCTTGAACTTTTCTTTTGTATGTCACTAAACCCTGGAATAATTGGAAAGGTTTTCTTCTGTGACAAGGGGAAGCCAACCTCTTGAGGATTAATGCATACGAGTTCTGCCTGTTTAGGAAGACTGCTGGGTCTGCCATGCTTCCCTGACTGATGCCAGTGGGCTACATAGGATGGCCTCACTGTTGTCGCCCAGCGTGACAGACTGAGCTCATTGCCACTGTAAAGCCACTCTGGAAGCATATCTTTTCCCCACTAATGTGTGAGGAACTCAAAATATATTTTGAGAATATATTAAAAGTAAATCCCTCCAGTATATATTGCTAAAGCTTTAGTTAAAGTTTTAGATGTTATACAAATATTAAGTCATGCTAGACTTTTACCTGTGGCCAAACATGTTATGTTAGTTAAACAGTTATCTCCCTCACTTTGAAGCCAGCTATTTCAACATACTAAGGAGTCTGATAATCTCTCAGCTGTATCATTTAAGAGGCAAATAGATTCTCTGTGTAAAGAAAATACCAACATAGCAAACCCAGGGATATAAAATAATGGATAAAACTAGATCAAGCCATAACATGAGTACTTCAAATCCATATACTCAAATTGCCTGGAGGGAGATCAGCAAACACAACCAGATTCTCACATTGGTCTCCTATGACTTATAAGCTGCACAACCATGTTCACACCTGGCCTGCAGCAAGCTGTCCTTGAAAATGCTGATAGCCATCAGTGCCTCAACACCAACAAAACTGTATGTTTCAATGACAGCTCTGGTTGGAGGCTGGGCACTCTGGGAGCGGTGATTCTGACACACGTGAATGAGCACACATGGGTTTTGCCATAGCAGCTTCTGTGTAGCTGTCACAGAAGGACAGTCACAGCCTTTTACACCTCGGAAGATTTGTTTTTAATAGTTTTTTCCATGTAACCATGAGGAAACCAACCTACTAGAGTTTTTAGCTGTGATTTCTCCTCTTCTTGATGAGCTGCTACCCCTTGTCAGTGAGTAGAGGCATGCTGATGCCTTACATTAACCTGCATCTGGTTGGCTCAGTTGCTGAAGATAAGACAGAATAAATAATTATGAAATCTTGTTTCTTATGGCTATACAGAAAAAAAAAAAGAAAAAAAAAAAGGTGCTTTTGGCCAAGTTGCTAAATGTCTAGTGACTGAGTAACAGTGTATCAGTATACCAGATAAGATAAGGAGGCAAAGGAAAGGGTGTCATACTGATGTCTGTTATACTGCCTTCCTCAGTTTCCAGACTCACAAAGTGGTTTGAAATGCTCTCCATGGGACAGGTGTCCTCTGGCCATCTCAGCAGAGTGGAGGGGTGCCTGTTAGCCCTGAAGTGGTCACCAGAATATCCCGGGGCTGTGGGACACAGCCTCCTGCCAGGGGGTGTCCCCTTGCACCCAGAGGGAGTGAGGGTGGTCAGTGTCCTCCCTCTGCTGCTGTAATACTGTCCTTCTATGAGATGGAGAGATCATGTCACAGCCCTGTGCCAGCCTTCCCCTATGGTCTGTCCACCCAGCTGTGGGCAAGAGCTAGAAGCCCTGTAGTCCAACATGTGGCAGGGGACTTGATGAGAAGGCAGGCCAGGCAAAGGTCCCTAGAGGTCCTTGGTGTGCCCTGTGGCTCCTCACCATCTGCCTTCCCCTTTTGCCAAAGAGGTGCGTTGGACATGTCTGTTGTCACTGGCACATCTTTGCATGTGATACGTCAGCCCTTCAGGTGTCACTTGGTAGAGGGGAGAAAAGTTGTAGACAGCCATGGGTAGCGGGTGCTGGTGCCTTCATGGTGAAAGCTCCCATTTTCCCCAGCCCTGGGGTCTACCTCAGTATCTCTGACATCCTGCAGTAATTATGATGACAGGGAGCAAGGGAGATATTAGACATGCTTGTTCGCATCTGTGGCCTGTAACAGCCTCCAAATTGAGTCTCAGTCAGGGAAGCACTATATCTTCTGGCAGCACTGTCTCTTCTTGAAAGGACAGGGTTCTGGTCATGCTGCTCCTCCAGATCCACTCATTTCAGAGATTACCTTGCATTATATGGGGTATTTTCATATTGTATATAGGAAGCAATAAAGTAGGGCTGTTCTGTCCATTGGCTTTAAGCAGATATGTATGGGACTCGCTGATATTATCAAATTTTTTGTATCCAAGGAGCAGAGGAGCTGCTGGCTTGAATTCCCACTAATATATTGTACTCAAAATCCTGTTCTGGCAAAAGAAACATGCCTTGTATGCAAAGATGCCAGTTTATTAGTAGTATATTTAAAATCGTAAGAGTCTCACCCAAGAATTATTAATGTGATTACAATACTAGGACTTGCAGTTCAGATTATGCATAGTTAAAATTAATACACACAAACTTTTTAGTATTTTCCCCATTCTGCGGTTTTATGCTTACCCTTTCTTCTCCCCATTGGTTCCTCAGGTCAATGGCTTCAGCACAAAGGAAAGGGGACAGTAGGACAGCCACATCCTGCATCTTTGCCAGGAGGAGTATGAGGGTGGTGGGTGCAAACTCTGTGCTCTGGGGTCTGCTTGGGGTCATTTTTATACATTTACTCACACGCTCTACCCCCTTGCTCTTCCTCCATTGGTTCACAGGTCCACATTAAACCTCAGTTTACTAACTGTGCTGTGTTTTACATATGCTGGAAACTCAATCTCTGTTATCCTAGTTATCTCTGAAACTGGTTTTAACCAGCTCCCGAGGCTGCAGTCCTTTGATGACCAGTAACTGAGCCCTGGTGAGCTGTTTATAGCCCTGAGGCTTCCTGTATCACCCTATGCCTGTGCTCTCAATCCCCTGCTATCATCCTGCCATGCCTGTACTCCTTTATTTTTCATTCTAGAGCCATAGACACTTCACTTTATGCAGAATAATTGCTTGTTCTTCATACCTTTAGGTACAGAAATGTCTATATGTGTAACAATATATGTGTTATACCATATGATTGTATAAAATTAAGAAAAAAAAAAACAAACTAAGTAATAGCACCTGATTGCTGGATAATTACTGTTGCAAAGAAGCTAAACAAAACCCCAGGCAAGCCAGGACAAGCCCAAGAAAAGCCTGACAAGAACAGAGACCCAAGTGCTGTGCTGTTAGCTTAACACAAAGCAGGTAGCTGCGTTACAAGCAACAATACTGCTGTACTTGCAAAGCTAAAGGCTATGCTGATCCATGCCTTTCTTCATGCTGAACAACAACTATCAGATTGCACCTACCTGAAGTGTAAATAGGGAGTTTCTCCCTTGACTCCTCTTTGTAGGGGGGCTGAAAGACATGGGATGAGAAGTGAGATGAGTTTTGGTTCCCTTCTCCAGGTACAGCCTTGGATGATGGTGAGAAAAGAGCAAAACATACCTCAAATGCCTCTTTCTAGAAAGCATGTGTGAGACAGGAAGGCTGCTGCAGTCCTGGGATGTGGTACTTGGCTGCCAAGTTACAGCTGATGGCATAGCCCTAGTGCCATCAGTGAAATTGGTCTTTCTGCTTGGTCACAGGATAAATAGGTTGCCCAAACCTGGGATCACTTATTCTCGCACTTTATAGCTGTGTCAGCTGTACCAACAGCTAATGAACCTGGTACTTAACTGCTTTTGAGATGCGCCTGTGGCTCATCAATATCCACACATTGCTTATCACATCAATGTGGAATAGTTCAGTGACCTGAAATCTTGCCTTCCTGCCTAGCCTTCCCTGCTGTTCTACAAGTGCGCTTAAGGTGGACTGTGGGAGGCAAGGAACCTCCCACCTTCTAGTTTTTGGGAAGGAGAAAAGTAGAACCTGGTGGTGGAGCAGCTGCCACAGCCAAGCCAGCGATGTCCACCTCCTGCACAAACAAATGGTGCTGGTGGGTAGGAGCGATAAAATGTTAGTCTGCAGCAGGGAGAGTGGGAGGGTGTGAAAAAGAAATGTGAAGAGTGAGCTTAATGGGGAAAAATCTGTTTAGTGTTGCTTGCAGCAGCGAGAGCACGATTAGGAGAGCAGGACTTGGTGGATGGGCGCAGAGATGAGAATGGGCCACATAACAAGCAGTGTAGTACAGCGCAGATGTAGGCAGGGAGCAAGCTGTCTGCTGCTCTTTTGTGCTAAGTAAATATGGTGCCTGTCTCTTCTTCAACACTGGCTGGCATATCCTGCAGTGAAAAATCACAGCAATATGTCAGTACGGCAGGAGCCATTGCCTGATGAGCAAGTCTGGCAGATGGCTGCCAGACGCTGGTCTTGACATTGGCAGGAAATCCCCTGTGGGAATGGCAGACATCCTTCACCTCCCATGGCTGGCAGACAGGTAACACATCACTCACTGTCCCTCACCATCACATTTCACAAACACAAAGAAATAATATGGGAAATGCAGTGAGAGGGGAAGCATGAGCTGTGAAGTGCCTGTTCTGAGCGGCAGCATGTCTACCTCTGTGCCTATCTCCTATGGCCCTGTGGGCTCATTTTCTTGGAATATGGGAGGAAAATAAAATTCCCATATCCTGCTTCTGAAGGGGGCATGTGTCTGTATGAGCACCAAGATAACTGAAGGTAGGAAAGAAAGGTGTCTCCTTTCCAAAATATGGATTAACAGCCTCCAAAAGATGATTGAGGGATTCTCTTAGTCTTCAAAAATCTCCCACAGAATCACATGGGAGATATTTTTCTCTTACTATGCTGTATTTCTATGTATGTGTCTCCATCCACTCCAAAATGGTTTGCAAATGAGTAAGAAATATTTAGTCCTGCAGCTGCCCCAGATAACTGCATCTGGGACCTGTTTCTTCTCCATCTCTTCATGCAGACTGAGGGTCACTCTACTAAAATGAATTATGAGAATTTTTCAACTGGTGCAAATTGGTGTGACTCTAGGAAATTCAACACATAGCTAAGGATCTCACTTCTGAGCTCTCTGATCCCTAAGGTTTTGCTATTGCTTTGCTGAACGCCTGTTCTCCAACAGCACTTAACAGCTGGAATCATAATGATTTAGACTGACCCTATTGATGAGGTGTCAGGCTGTAAAGACACCAAAACAGATGGAGGTGAGTGCAGGAGGAAGCCGAGAAGATGATGTAGCGCACATGCATTCTTTTCACTGGGAGTCCTGCCATCGATGTCTGTGAGTTGTTTGTACACCTATCTATATAGAGACTGTATCTATTTAGCCAAAAAACCACTGTCGAGCACCATGTATGGGAGTTAACAGAAACTTTTTACAAAGAACACAGAGCAGAAAGGAAGCTTTCCTTTTAACTGTGAAAGGGGACAGTGCTTTGCACCAGACTGATAAAATCACACTTACTGTGAATTTCACAGAAGGCACACAAGACCTTGGTGAGGTTGTGTTAGCTTCCCAAGTTGTCTGACTCCTTGCAATGTGAGTCCCGGCACCATGACATCATTTCTTCTCCTTCCAAAAACACAACTATAGGGAAGAAAGGGGCAACTGTGCTCTTTCTGGTACCTGTTGCCAAGGCAGGTCTGTTGAAAGTGGTTACTAGCCAGCCCTCTAGCTGCCCAAAGTCCTACGTGGGTGCCTGCCACCCCCTGGGTCAGGCCAGCTGCTTAGTGGGGGGTCACTACCTACTTTTTCAGTTGGAAAAGGACAGCACTTGAAATATTTACAATTTTATAGACCCCCGTTATATGTTTTCCACAAAGCTGATGTAATTGCCATCCAAATTGATGGCTTGTGTAATTGCCATCCAAATACTTCACCTGCCCATCCAGCTACATCCTCCTTTTGACCACTGATGGATACATGTGTGAGAAATCAGCTATTGCACAGGCCATATATAAGACCATCAAGTTGGCAATATGTGGTTGAAAGTCTTCAGGTTCAAGAGTGAACTTGATCCTCCTGCTCTGTTTTGAGCTGCAAGAAACTCAGGAATATTTTCTGCTAGATTAATACCAAAAATGATAAAAGGTGTCTGGTGGAGAAAGCAGATTTCTTTCTCTGTTGAAGACAGCTTTTCACATCCCCAGTGCTGTCTCTATTACAAACTTCTGTTTCCCATGACCCTGCATTGTTGATCCAGCTCTTCCCATCCCTTGTTTACTTACTTATGGTAACTTACAGCCATTTCTGCTTTGTTTGCAAGAGTGTTAATCATTTCATCTGCCATTTGGCTGACAACCACATATTAAGCAGGAGTCTTCCATTGTAATTTAGATACCACTCTCTGAATGTTGGCAAATCTTAGGTCTTACCTTGGCTTTCAGTCAAGTAAAAAAGGCATTCTTTGCTAGGTGAATTTAAACATTTTCCTTGCTTCCTCTCGAGCAACTGTCATGGTCAATATCAATAATTTTTGATAATGGCATAGAATAAAAACTCTTGCTAAAAAACAGCCACATACTTAGCTAGTACAAATGAAAATAAATCACATCATGCAGTTTCACATCTTCTTTAATGAGTAATATCAAGCAGAGTTCATATGTCACTTCAGCTAGTGATAGTTGGGTTCACTATTTTTCCTATGAAGAGGGTACTGTTTGTATCTCTATCAAAAATTAGCATGAGGAAGGGACGGTTGAATTCAATGGCTGGAGGAAGAGACATTGTCATTATTTCAGCAGCAGTTGCTGCTGCTGCCTCAGTACCTCTCTCATCAACATCCAGAGAAGCCTTATGAACAACCTAGGAAGAAAGAAAAGAGACAGTTGTTCTGGGCAGAGAATAGCCCCCTGAGAGATGAATCAGACCCTTTTAAAGCAGCCCTGCTTTTGTAGGATCCTCTGAAAAGTGAATAGAGACAGCAGAGATGTGAGCTGTGTTGTTGTAGTCTTGCCTACTTTGAAAGAGGACCAGGACAGAGTTACAGAACTCTCAAGAAAAAAAACCCTTTATTTAAAAGACTGGATAAAGAATGTGTGTTTGGGAGCATTAGTGGCTCCCCTTGAGGAAACAGAGGTTGATGTTCCTTTCTTGTTCCAGATACTGCCCATGAAATCTTGGCTGATGCCTGTCTTAGAAAAAAACAGATTTCAGCAAACTAATCCAATCTCCACTGTCCCTGAGGGCTAAACTTCTTGTAAGCTTGCAGGCTGAGGCCAGGGTGACCCCAGCTGCAGGCAAGCTGGGAATCTGGGAGGTGTATTTAGCTGGTGTTTCTGGATGCTACCACAGAGGGGTTTTCCTGCATGTTCGCAAACGAAAGAAGAGGGCCAACAGCCATGGACTTACTTTTGAAACCTTTAGATCCGGGGTGCCAGTGATGCCAGAGAGATCTGCCTGGTCGGTGAACACATCCACAATTCCCATCTTGCTAAGCATATTTGTTATTTCATAGCTCCCAGAAATAGAGAACTTGGGGAAGTAGAGGCTCAACAGTCTGTTAGGCAGAAGAGAAACACAGAAGGTGGTTTTTCACCAGGGTAAATGACAGTAAGAGAGCTGTGTACTTCTCACAAGTGTCAAATCCCAGAGGACTGGACCCTGAGTGTAAGTGAGAACTAATTCAATTGCTGGAGCATATTCTCATGGTGATACAGGCACTATAGTTCATCATTATCATAACAGTAATAGCTATCTGGTGTTTTGCTTCAGCAAATCTGAGAGCATTCTGCAATGGAGGACAGTAATGAGAGCCCTTTTTTAGAGCCAGAGAAGATGAGGTGTGTAGGTGGCAGCCCATGTTGCCCGAGCAGTAGGAGACCTGAAGTGGGGCACAAGGAAGTGGGGAGTAGTGTGGCAAATCCCTGCACTTCAAATCAAAACAGTGTGTCTGGCATAACTGTGTTATTTGGCATGGCTCCAGGGAAGGTCTGTGCCCTGGTGCCTACTGCTTTGGACACCCTATCCTGTAATCATCATCTTCCTCCCATGGGCTGGCTATGATCAAGTTTGTCTTTGACTGGGAGGTATCTGTAGGCAGCTCCTGCTTAATAGGCTTTTGGTTGAATTTCTCTTCATGCACTCTCTAGAGATCCTCAGAGCCTTCAAGTCACATGCTGCAGTGATTACGCTTTAGGTAGCTGAAGTCTTTTGCAGTCTCGCTGAGAGACATACTGGATTGAACAGCAAAACATACAGGGTCCAACCTGCACTGCTGTAGTGTGCACGCGATACTGCCCTGTGCATTATAAGATGATGGGACCAAGTGTATTAGTGCTAGCATCAGCATAATAGCAGAACTGAAATTGCCACCCGGTTTTCAAAAAACTCATTCCTATGTTGCTCTTGGAGGAACTTGCGCCAAGAATTCATTTAGATAAAGACCTTCCTTATTTTGCAGCTGAGAATTATACACTTCCATTTTTTGTATTTGAGGCCTCGTGTTATTAGTTCATATCCAGTTTTCTACCCATTATGTTTTTATCACTGTGCTGGCACTTCTGTAGTGATGCATCAAGAATCATGGGTATGAACTGCACTGCCTTATTAGTTGTGAATCAGGGCACAGCTTGGTAAATAAGGCACATATTAACTTGATGTTACTCATCTACTGATGCTATGATGTCCTCCTTCCCAAAACCTTTACAAACAAGGTTGTAAAATGTGTTAGCTGATGCTAGTGTCAATGGTAGGAGCTAACAAAACCTCATCAGATTTTTATAGTATCAACACCAAACTGCCAGAAAGTCAGGATAGCCACAATTAATCACTAGCCTGTTCTAACAGACACTACGGGCTGCAATGGCTCTTGTAAGGAAGATATTTGTTTAGGACATATTACGTATATATGCATTACTACAAACTGTTTAAGTTATGGTTTATTTAAGGTTTAGACATATGCCTGAGTCACAGTGTGCCAGTGAAATATAAGAAGTAAAGCATATCAGCTTAAACCTCAGTATAGAAGATTTGGCTTAGAATTGCCACCTTCCCACTCAGTCAATGGACTGTTTTAGAAACATCAATCTAGGCTTGCTGTTTAGGACTCCTGGGAGCTCATCAGTATGATCTCCACTCTGATGAGGTGAACAGCAAGTCACTCAGGCATCAACAAAAGAGTAGTTAAATACCAACCAGCTGCACGATTTTTACGGATAGGGTACACAAGCTAAAAATAACCCAGCCATTTCCCAGAATTAGTAAGTTCATAATGTTTGCATTCCCAAAAAAAGAAAAAGGGCTATAAACCTCCGTGCTGCTGCAGCTGACTGGCAGAAGATTACCTCTTGAAGAGATGGTCTGACCATTCCTGGATGGTTTCCTTGACCAGAGCTTGCTCTAACAGCTTCATTTTGCCTTTTGCTGGCAGAACCAGAAATGCAGTAGCACTCCCATTATAATGAAGCCGTACCACAGTGCATGACAGATCCTCATCAAAATAGAAGTCAAATCTTCCTGTTTGGTGCATCATGGAGACTTTCACAGTAGTTTCAGCATCCACAAAGAACTCCCTTTCTTCAGTATGCTCTGGTTTAAAAGACTTTTCCCAGTTGCCTGATACAGAGAAGAAGAATGCAACTGAATATCCCATGCCCCATGCCATAATAAATTGGATTTTTTATCACTTGGAATAATATTTACCCATTGTTCCATTTGTTAAATTCAAAATCTTCAACATAATATTTTAAAATGTGTATCACAGTAAGGCAAGAATCTGGTCAAAAGAGTGCACTAGGTTCCAATTTCAGTTTATTTTTCAGATGCCAGTAATGAACTAATTAGGCATTTTTTTTTACTACCTATCACTACATTTCTATTCAGGTGATCTAAGTGGCCTTTCTGTAAGCTGTCATTTAAGGGCTTTCCTGAAACCATCTGTATATGCACATACTGTATGCATTTCATTTCTATCAACTTTAGTCATACTCCTCAATTTGTAGATAAAATTAATGTAGAATCTCATATCTGAGTGCTGTTATGTCAGGCTTAAGAGCACATCATCTAACCCATGTCAGAAATACACTTTGTTTCTACTTTGTTCTTTAAAATGTCCACCACTGTTCATCACTAGCTTCTTCCTTATATAAGTAGGTTAGTGTATACACATAAAGCACTCTAATAGGGGAAAAAAGAAAAAAAAAAAGAGTATGTAGTAAATTAGGCCACTGAATCGTGCATACTTTAAAGAAAGGCATTAAAAGGATTAGGCCATGCATGCTTCTCAGTGCCTTTACAGAAAATTAGAAGAACATGGGGCAATAAGTGTTACAGCTAAATCTATGAAAGACAGCTTAGGCTTCATGGAAGGCTATGGCTTCGAGCAGAGCTCCCTTGACTGCCACAAAGAGAGCCAAGACTGCGTGGTCTCCAGCTGCCTCCCCATGCCAAGTGGGGTCCTGGCACCTCTTCACCTTCTTCGCTATGACATTAGGGACCCTTCTGGCCCAGCAAAGAACATTAGAAATTTCCCCCAGGCCCATTTTCAAATGAGGTAGATGGCATTAAATCTGTTGATAAGAATGAATAACATGAATGCAAATCTTAAAGGACTTACCTTTAAAGAAAACAAAGCTACCCAGAAGCATTACAGTCTGTGGATCCATGTCCTTGACCAAATTAGTAATTTTTCCATGTGTTTTCCTCTCTACATAATCATTGATTTGCTTCTCAGCTTCCCTAGGATTGTTAAAGTCTGTGGTAAAAGCCTCCAGCTGATAAAGAGCTTTGGCGTCATCTAAAAACTTTTTTAGGGGTTTCAGCTTCTCTGTTAGAAAGATGGCATTCACCATGTTGAGCTGGACTTTGCTCTCTGGATGGCTCAACATGTGGATGAGGTTGTGGAAGCCCTCTTGTATCTCTTTCTCCTGAATCTCTGTAAGGTTGAAGGAGAGTCCTTCCAGGATCTGAGTCTGAGTGGTTGATCTAGCCCCTAGGGCCAGCATTGCAAATGCAGTGGAGATGCTTACAGGGGAGAAAAAAACGTTCTTATTAGGTACCTCCAGTATAACCTCTTTAAAAAATTGAAATGCAAAGTCAGCATTGTTTGGAACTAGTTTGAGGCAAGCAATCGCTTCACCTGCATGATGCATATGGTGTTCAGGTTCATTTGGATCATGTCCATTGTGGTGGTTGGGTGGGAGCTGACCGTGGGCAACAGCATGAAGGCCTGCCAGTAGCAAACTTATGTAGAATGTGGTCTTCATCTTCTTGTAGTAAAATCCTATGGAAAAAAGGAGAAGCGACTACTAAGTGAATTAATTAAGTAGAAATAGTTATTCTGTCATTCCCACTGAATAAGAAATCTGTCTTTCGTCCTCAGCTTCCATGTTCTCCAATTCTTGCCAGGCTTTTTTTTTTTTAATTTTCCCAGGCCTCCTGGCAAATGTCCACCAATTCTTTTTGCCACCCTCACCTCACCCTTTTACCTGCAAAGGCAAAATCCAGCATGGACTTGCTGAATACACAGCACCCTCAGCAGGCCAGAGAACAGAGCATATCCCATCGGAAAACACACAGGGCTAATCACTGGAGGGCTTCGATACCACTGTGCTTTTGCCACTAATGGTCTAAGATGATTCCTAGGAAGTGCATCATAGAAGTCTGGGTGTTTTGTGAGCAAAAGGAGAAAGAGGAAGTTCATGGAAGTGGACAGCAATCAATAGCCACATACAGACAGAATTTGAGCAAACAGGCATGAAGGAAATCTTTAAATAAACTTTTGGTCAGATTGCTTGATAAGCCATCCTATTTCAAGAGAGGACAAATGTCAGTAGTCGTTTTTCAGTAGCAAACCAAATATAAAGCCTTATGTCTCCAAGGAACAGGAGTTCTTTTTTTCTGAATGAAAATGAGGTAACAGTTTAAATAAGAACCTGAAGTAATGTCTTGTCTCTTAATCAACAAACCAAACCATTGGAGTGGGTTCATTTTCAGCATAGCAGGGGGAATCAGTGTCATTAACGAAACCAAGGCCTTATTTTTATCAGATGCTGTACTGGTCAAAGGGCGATACATTTATCAGCCTGTTACTCTTGGCTGTGGTAGCTGCATTCCTTTGCAGAGCAGACACTCTGCACCATATAAGGTCTTACAAAGAGACCTTGGAAATGCAGATATGAATGTCCCAGTGGGCCTCATTTCTGAGGAGGAATCTAGGGCAAAGAAAGGGTGAGAGAGTTGCAAAGGATTTGCTAAAACTTGTGCTAGGAGACGTGTATCAAATAAATTGCACCTTTTCTGCTCTGGCATGATTCAACTTGAGAGACTGTCTTCAGAAAGTGAAGCTCATGGCCCTGCTTTCTCCATAACATCAAGGGGAGCAATCTGTATTAGTAGCTGAATATGCAGTTACAGTTAGACCTGAATAAGAACACCAAAACCTTTGAGCTGTAATCAAATATTCAAACATTTACATATTTGATACATGTATTTCTAAGAAGCAGGCCTATTTGCAATAACACCTTCTGTGTTACTGACGAATGGAACAACCGTAAGATTTCTTGGTAACTATGTTTTCTTCTGCACAGTAGTTTTAAATTATAGTTTTGCCTCTGATTTTGACACTGAAATGATACTTTTAATATATATCTAGCTATTTGTAACTCAACATAAGAGCTTCAGTTCTGAATATTTAAAACTGCTATCAGTAAGCCAATATATTAGTCAGACCTTGAAAAAAACGCAGCTTCCAAAAAACAGCATCAGAGCCTAATCTATTTCAATATACTGAGGCAGATTCAGAAGCTGCCTCTAGGTAAATTACTCACTGTGAACTATTTACTCATCTGCAGTCACAATTTAATAAGAATAACATGAATACTAAAGTATGAAACATTTCATTTTAAACATAAGTCACCACCTGCTCCCTATCTCATCACGTTTATCATTTATTACAAAACACAGCAGATAGATGGACTTTTATATGTACACATTGAACTTCCAAATTCTATTGGAATGCAAAGTAAACATGGAATTTAACTGACCTGGCCTGAAAATTATGGCTAATGGATATGGCTAATGGTTTTGCTGTAAAAGCTCTGTAAATTATTGGCTACAGAGTTCTGGATGGTTTTTTTCCTATCCGGGTATTTTTGCTCTATACAGTTATGACATGTTTGCATTTTGTAGTTACTTTATGTACTTTCATGGAATTATTTTCATTTTGTTACAGCTCTGAATTCACAGATAATTAAATCCAATTTGAATCTGAATCATCTGTTAGTACTGCAAATCACACAGTCAAGACTCATGAGCCAGCTCTCATGAAGATCTTGCTAATGCTTGATTTTAAAGTTTTAAGATTATGAAAGACTCAACAGCTGCAGTTTATAAAGGTCTTTGTTATTTAAGACTTAAAGGTACAAGTGGCCCACTCTATTAGGCCCTTCTTTGAATCATAAAGGTACTTTTATCATAGAATTTGCATTATATAGAATGGAATTTAGAATATGATAGAACATTGCTACTTCAGACTTCATATTTACTATTGCATTTAATAGTATTATAGCTTCTAGGTTAGCAAGTGAACACCCAGTAATAAATTGACAGCAGAGATCCTTTCAGCATGAAGCAGGAGATGCAGATTATCACATGGTTCGAATGATTGAGGGATTTTTGTACCACGCATACTTGCTAACAATTTATTAAAAAGCAAAGAGCTGAGAACCTGTCCTAAAACGCTCTTAGGGAATTCCCTACCTGAAGGGGTTTATTGTGGAGGAAGCTTCCTATTTTAAGACCTTTACCCATGTGATTTCCAGAAACAGTTTGTCCATAAGCATTGGACTAACAGTGAAAAGCTCTTTAATCCTAATTCCAGATCTACACTGATTTGTTGCATACCCCCAGAAGGAAATCCATTTACCTCTCTATCTCTTTTATTCTGTCTATGTAACAAAATTACAATATATTTGTGGTATTCAAGAAAAGGTTGGTTTCGTGAAGAGCTTTCAATCAAACCAGACAATAATACAAGAGCATGACATCACCTGGAGGACAGTGTTCCTTTAAGCAATTTATCTGTAATAGGTTTGGTGATAGCACTTGTTGAACATATTACCTTTTCTCTATAACACAGTCTTTCCTACCATGCAACCCCAAATGGCAGTACTTATTTTGCACCATATATCCTAGAAAGAAAATGGAAAAAAACTGGGATTAGCTGAAGTTACCCTCAATAACTTCACCAGAAGTCCTGGAAGTGAGCTGAAATTTTCTGACTGACAGAACTTGCTTTTTTGTGGGTACAGCTCATTTATCCATTTTAGGGCTGATTTTTATCTCTGTGATTTGGAGAGGCAATTCTGAAGACAATTTTCTGCCATTAGAGTCCATCATAATAGTCCAGGAGATGACTAGTCATCCCATGCTATTCTCATGAGGGGACCTCACTGGTAATCTCATTTCAGACAACATGAAAATTTGCACTGCTCAGAAACAGATGCAGGCATGAAATAGAAAAGCTGTTTGCTCACCAGATGGTGCTGCTTCCCTCCTGATTGCTTCTAAATGAGGAAATCTGAGAAATCTGTTTTCTGAAAGGTGCCCTTTGAGGCTATCAGGCACATCAAGACATGGTACTGTCGCTACAAGTGGTGTCTGATGAACTAATCTCATCTACTCAGGGCTATAGCAAAAAAAATATTTGAAAAAATAAATCACCTCACAATACACACAAAAGTCACAAAAGAAAGACTTGATTGGCCACATATGTGTGTGAGAAAATGATCTCAGAAGCCTACTGCCCAGAACCACCTACACACAGGGGCACCACAAACTCTGCATTCCCCACTGTCTGCACATGGACACACTCGGGGGATTTTCCAGACTGATCAGCTAGACAGTTACTTCCACTGTGATTCAGAGTTTTGATGCTTCTGTGCCTGAGGCCCTCAGAAGATTGTAAGTACAAGCCAAGGACATTGGATTCTACAGAGAATCCAACAGCTGTGGCTATTTCATTAAAAGTAATTCCTTTTGCAGCAGAAACATAGAGACCAAGTTTACACTATCATTTAGAAATGCATGTGACTGTTCACAGAGTTTTTCCCAGTGTCATCTATCTTCTGTAAGACAGCTTAGCATTGGATATCTCACTTGGGAACCACATCCTCCAAGAATGGCACCACCTACTTCCAGGCTTCCTTTACCTGGAAACATGAGCTTTCCCTCTTCTACCAGGCCACTATCAATATTTGCTGTCAAACCTGAGTTACTGCACATACTCAAGATGAAGCATCATTGCGGCCAGAGGATAAAAAAAAAGATAAAGCAGAACCAGTGTAGTGGTTAGGGCAGTTGAGTGGGACAGAGCAACAGCAGTCCCAAGAACAGATCAGACTAGGCTCCCAGTTTCTACTTTCCAGCATGCGCCTGACCACTGCCCAGTCTCTGGCTCTATGCATATGTTAACTTCACTGCAATCTTCACTTCCCTGAGCAAGTGGACACCATTTTCTCTCCTCTTAATGATCCTGTAACTTGATGATAATTAGAGCAATAAGGAAATGTCTCACGCAAAAGGGAAGCACACCTTAGATAACCCATTCCATAAGCAACGATATTTTTTTAACATCTTGAATATAAAAATCACCAGAAGTACTTAAAAAGAATTACCAATACCTTAAAAAAAAAAAATAAAATGCTTTAAGCACCCATCCTCAGACTTTTAATGGAGCAGAGTCAGTTTCCTTTAGCAGGAGTTATATATGGGAAAGACTCACTTTTAGATGCTTAGGATTTCCTGGCTCTAGAGATCACCTTGCTTCCCTGCAATGCAGCTAAACACCCCACTCTGGCTTTTAGATTCCTACTCCTCCTGACAGCCACCTGGCAATGTGCAGGCAACTCCATGCCTAAATTGTGATGCCTATGTTCTTTATATCCATCTAACCCTATAAAAACCTCTTTATTACAGGAACAACTGCTAAGACAGATTTCAGTGTAAGATACAACCCCAAGAAAGATTTAAAATCAATTGCATGCAACAAGAGGATACACTTTTGAAGTCTCTGTAGGAGACAAAAAAACAATCACTACTTACAGCAGTTTCCAAGGATCCTGCCGTCTTCACTAGGACTACTCTGCAGTTCCCTCTCTTATTTATACCATTAAGTAGCATTAGGAAAGCAAAGCGTCCTCTAGAAAACATTAACCAGGGCAGACAAGTGTTATTACATTAGGAATGGTGCAGAGTAAACAGTGAAGACAATTTTTTTGGGGAGGTACCTGATTTTTTGCTGTACATGCATGGCCAAACCCAGACTTTGCTTGAACAGTTGTAAGAGCCCTTCTGCATTTCTGCAGATCCTCCTGCTGGGAATCCAGCCCCTCACTCTAGCAAATACTTCACATGCTTCATTAACTTCTGTAAACTGCATGAATTCATACTGAAATTAGTAAAATTGAACACATACATAATACTAGACAACAGCCTAAAGGAAAAGACAGCTGGGTGCATGCCGCAGCCAGATCTCATCTTAGTATTTTGCATAGAGATATTTTGCATCCTCTACACCAGACTTTTAATAGCTTTTATATGGTATATTTGTTTCAGTAACCCACTATTCTTAATTATCTACATTGCCATTAATAAACGCCAATTTCTGGGGACATCACTAGTAATCTTAAAGCAGTAGTGCTGGTGTTTTAAGTGGCTGAGGGTTGCTATAGGTGACGTAAGGGTAGAGATGGGCACTCAGGAGCCCATGGTATCCAGCACACCCACCCAAACTGGTGTTTACCTGGTACCTCATGCAGCATGGATTGAAGGACAAACTGTTGGCCTGCGCTATTATGTGGGCTGGCACTAGGTGCAGGCACTGCTGAAATGCAGGTGAAGAAGTGTCAGGTTGGTGCACCAGAGCATGCTTTCAAGCAGAAGTGGACCCATGTGGTCACGCAACCTGTGCTTTACATGCTCCCTCCTTATAGCCAAACACCATGTATGAAGCTATGCTCCTGCAGCACACACAAAGGGACAATCACAGGGGCTGTACTAATGTGGGTATAACTGAGGGCCTAGAAAAAGCTCACAGGTCAGTGTCCTGCCAGTACCCATGCAAAGGTAAGCAGATAAGTTCAGTGCGAGTTTTGATCCAGCCTGCTAGAACGCATGTTTGAATTGTTTACCAGCTGGTAAAATAGCAGCTGGGCACATGCTGGGCACATGAATTCTCTTGGAAACAGGCTGGCTGTAGTCCAAAAAAGAGAATTAATTATTTAATTTGGAAGAACTGTATGCTTGCTTCTCTGGCAAAGAAACACTTTCATCTTTTTAAAATATTTAACTAATTACCCTGAAAGCCATTTTAAAACATGATGGGTTGCTGTTGTTCTGATGATGCCCTCTGGAGTACAGAGAGCACATGAATCCCTCCTACAATAGTGCTGAGATTAAATGTCGGTGTGGAGCTGGTGAAGGCTGTATCTTTCTCTCTGCTGCCAGTGTATTTTTAATTTGTGGAGCTCTGTTTCTCATTGTGTTTCAAGGGGAAAAGCACTCATAATTGCATGAACACTTCAACAGTGACCCACAAGTTACCCACAGCGCCAATACAAATCAGGTACAAGTGTGTCAATTGCCTGCTCCAGTCCTTACAAGCGAAGATATGGCAGGCCTTCGCCTTAAAGCTGCTTCTCCCTGGATTTTATGCTGTACATTTTTCTTGCTCCTTTCCAGCTCCACACAGTAGGTCCTGGCTCACTCCAAGGAGGAGTTAATTCCATCCTCAGTAAAGAAATGCGCACACATAGCACTGTCCCCTGAGCCACCCCAGTGAGTCCCTATCCTTGCTTTCACTCTACCATTAGTTTCTTTCTGCAAGGTATTAAGATCCTTTGGGTTCAAGAAGGTTCTTTTTCTCCACCACTCCCAAAATTTGGCTTTGAATCCACTTCCTCCTTTTCTCAGGCTGTGATCTCACAAGTGCTTCAACTTGAGTAACGTGTAGGATGCCACTGCCAGAGGTATCTCCCCAGGATGGTCAGAGGGCTGGAGCCCAGGATTAGCGGAGAGAGGCCGTGCCACATGGGCTTGTAATAGATGGGAATCTAGCTGAGAGTTGATTCCCACTGTCCTGGGTTCAGCAGTAGCAGTCATTTTTCTCCTTCTTAGTAGCTGGTGCAGTGCTGTGGTTTTGACTTTT